>CAJHQP010001498.1:0-113235 GCA_905132765.1 Moricandia arvensis
TGTGAAACACCATAATCTAGAGGAGCCTCAAATGTTTCCGGAAATGCGTCTTGTAGGGCTATTATCCAAGTACGGCCAGATGTTTTCGATTCTTGACCAGGTGTTTGTATCCGGATCATAAACTTAACCTCCCTTGAGACTCGATTACGTTGATCAAGAACATAAACATAATAATAACTTAAGACGTCCTCCCTTCAATTTTGTAACAATGATTTCTGAAGAAATTATGGTACACACTTCAACTGACGTTCTCTATATATAGAGTGAGGCCCTAGAAATTGCATTGATCACGGAGTAGTGGGAATCATTGAATGAAGTAAATAACTACGACCGTTACAGTTTCATCCGAGATCGTGAATGGGAATGTCAGGCGTTTCCCAGCACTGTACGTAGCTTACTCCAGAGTCAAACCAGTAACGATTAGGTTAAGATGTTCCCTTAGTGATCGACCCATTTTGGTTGGTGTATACTTAATGCGCCTCTGATATTTATAAAAGTTTGCCTACATATTGCAAAATGTTGAGTTTGAAATTGTTGTCTTTAATTGATCACAATCCCAAAACCAACAATGTCCAACCAGTTAAACAACACCCGAAGAATTCAACAAAATTATAAAGAAAAGGAATTGACTGACATGTCATCTCCTCGTTGTCCTAGTTAATGACATGGCAACCTAAGGAAAGAGAGATTGGTACTTTATATATATATATATATATATATATATATATATATATAGATACATAGATTGATGGTAAGATAAATAAGATTTGCTTGTTTTCTTGTTTTACATGAAAATTTGTAATACCCTTTGTAACCTATTACATAATTTCACAATTGATTTTGTAGTTGGTAACTTCTAAGAAAAAAATGTAGTATATCTTTTACATATAATATTTCATGTGTAAGATTTTATTGTTTTTGGTTTGTTGATTGGTATTTTTATATATTGTATTATCGTGTTGATGAATGCATATTGACTAATATTCTTATCATTTTCTTATGTTATCGTTCAGATTATAATTTATTACTGATATGCCATAGGAATTTTATTGAGATTTTTAACTAAAATAAATGTAAACACGGATTCAATATTTTTAATCAGATGAGAATTCATTTAGTTTGATATATTATTAATGATCATAATTAAAAAAAAAAAGATTTGTAGATTACACCTACTTTAGATTTTCTTCATACAGCATATTTAATTAGCTTCTATAAGGGTTATGTTTGTATCATCTCTTAAAATTTGTGTCGGACTGTTAAGGAAATATTAGAAACATAAGAGAATGATTAAAAGTTAATAAACAATTTCTTATTTTCTGCTAAGAACTTCTCCCCTAAGAATCTCGGTTAATCATGGTCAAAAGATCTATTTGTAAATATGGTATTCTCTTCTTAACCTACTTATAATACCGTATCTATACTGTACGTATTGTGAATCATAAGATTCATTCAGCCTCATACTCTTTATGGTATCAGAGCAAGCTATACCCTAATATCTAAAAGTCACCATTTTCTCTTTCAAGTTTTTTTGCGCCATGTCAGCAAGCAAAAAAACCCTAAAAAAATAAAGATAGCTATCTAAACTAATATAACTAATAAATCAAATAAGAAGATCTTTAAAAATATTTCAAATATTTATTTGCGTTAAAGACGGACGATGAATGTTGCTAGAAAACCCACTAAGGATCTTTGGGATATCCAGTTTGATCAACGTCGTAATAAACCGGTATACAAAAGTCGAAGAGTAGTGACGTTTCCCTGACGTTGTTTTCACTTGATACGTCACAAACGTCATCTCCTGGCTGTTACCGTCACCTTTAATTGACGGCATGCTTGAATAGAAAATCTCAAGTAACGAGACCAGCTTCAACGATCATGGCTGCTGCTTCAGGAGTTACGAAGACAAAACTGTCTGAAGAGTTGTGGCTAGTGCAAATGTCAGTCTCGCAATGAACCGTAAACTCTCACTGTTGATTACTAGTTAGTGGTTAGGCAGCCAGTGAAATCAGAAACACATTAGTTATTTGGAATACTATGCTTATGAGTTTTGAGTGTTTTTCGATCTAGAGGTAATATAAGTGAACCATTGTGGACCAAGGTGGAACCAGCTTCTAATTTTAACAGCTGCAGATACAGAAGATTTGGAAACCGTATTGCTAATCTCTGTGGCAAAGGTAAAACTAACACCAACAGCCTTTCTAAGAAGATACATAATAGAAGGCATCACCAGAAAGTTTCAGCCCGGTGGTAGAAATCTTGAAATCTTTAAAATTAGTGAATGTTATATAATGTGTGGATCTGGTTTACGTTGAATGTAAATGCTATAATATTTTATTTGTGTAAATTGTGAGATAAAAACGAGGTCTTACTTTAGATCTGCCGACAAAATTAAGAATTTAGTTTTAAGAAAAGAAAAAAAAACAGAGAAGAAAATACAAGCAACAAAAATTAGAGACCCACAAAGTGACAAAACTACATGAAAACTCAATGGTTATGCTTGAAGGAGGATGATACAAGGTGCACCAACAAATTAAATAAATATGATTGGGGCCACATACTCAGAAAAATTAAAAGTAAATTTTCTTTTAAAGTTACTAAAGAAACTTTAAACATAAAATAATTACGTAACGTTTAACCAATAAATAAAGAATATTGTTAAGTATCAAGCCAAAAATATATATAAAGAGACCAAAAAAACAGTAAGAAGAACAGAACCTGACAAACACATTTTTTTCCTTGAGGGTACAGTTTGAATTACCAGCTAACATTTATTTTAAATATAATTTAGAAAATAATTCAGAAAATTTAGTATTCACTTCAACACTACCAACAATATTATACTTTCGATCACAATGTATATATACATTACTAAAATACAGAAAATGGTATGAAATAACACTAATTAAGTTAAATTCAATAGCAGAAAAAACTGTACTCAACTATTTCCTTTTCTTTATTGTGGTACTATTTTTCTTTAGTATTATAATATATAATACTATTTCAAAAATAAATAATTCATGTTATACAAACAAACTTTCAAGGAAAACAATATCTCCATTTACAGAAAAAAAACAAAAAAAAAATATATTGTCCACTGGATAGAAAATGTAATTTTGAACATAAAATTAAACTCTAATTATAAAAAAAAACAAGCTGAAAAACAGTCTAGCATGTATAGTAAGAAGAAGAAGAAAATAAATCAACAACCAAATGGTTCAACTCGATATATGTATATATTGTAATCTGATTCTTTTGGTGGTTGTTCTTGAGAAACCAGTTTGGTGAAAATTCTGAGGTGTTTATTTTTGCAGTATGTTGTTATGTTCGTCTTGAATAGATCCATATTTTTGGAGAACGTTAGATAAATAACTAGTTTTGTTATAATACTGATACATCGCAGACAAAACACACTTGCATACATAAACACTACGATGAAACAGACTCAACCAAAATGGACACAATGGTTCCTGCTTTATTTCACAAGTTCTTTAATATCTGGTAGTTTCGAAGATAGATTTGATGTCTTGGGCGACAGACATAGCATCTTGGGTGACTCCAGCGATTCCCTTCCTCGAAAATCCAGCACAGTAAAGATTCTTCTCTCCTTTCCAGTGCCCAGGGATTGGGTTTTTGGGGAAGCCATCATCCTTCATCAGGTACTCATAGTTCTAATGGTTATAGTTTAACAAAACACATAAGAGGTTTTACGTTAAGAGGTTTTAGTTTGTTTTGTGTAGAGGGTTTTTGGGAATACCTTTAACCAATTGCATACGGAGCTTTTGTAACCAGTCGCAAACACAATGGCATCGAAATCTTGTTTCAGTCCATTTTCAAACGTCACGGTCTTGCCTTCGATGCTTCCTATCCCACCATTGATAACCTAATAGTTCAACATTTTCCTTTATTATAATTCTTCATTTTCACATGTGATATATGAATACTTCTTCATATGTATATGTGTAAAGTTTTTTAGTTGTTGAATTATTTAACATTAAGTATTTCTTGTGCAACCGAATTAACAAAGATGAATATAAATTTGATGAACAATGAAAGGTACCTGAATCTTGCCTTCGCGAATTTTTTGTATTGTTCCCACATCGATGACTGGAGTTTTCCCCGTGAAAAATTTTGTGGCGAAAGGACCTTGGTTTGGTCGGACGAGCCCATACTTGGAGGGATCTCCGTATATAAAAAATCTTGCCTTAGACATCATCATCACTAATGTGTCAACCATTCTCACCGGAAAATATTTCAATAGTGACATCCCAATATATACCTCTTCTTTTGTCAATACATGTCTCTGTATAGATTTAGAGAAAGAAGTTAATAATATGACAAATGGTAACAAACAAAAACTTAAGAATATTAAGTATATGCTACGCGTTTATTATTTTTTTGAGAAAATTAAGATTTATTTTCCTTTTCAAAGTTGAAGAACCAAATATATTGGTATAGATTGGACTAAGCTAGCCAAAGGTCATAGCCATCAGCACTATCAGTTATCCAAACTAGTTTTAACCATGAATAGAAAAATATTAATTTTCACTGAGAGTTATATAAGTAATCTAAACAACATTTGGACATGAAAGAGAAGTGTGCAGCTTTAACGTTCATATATTCAAAAATAATAATTAAAAGAAAAAAGCAACATTAATGAATTAATACTTACCGGAGTTCTAATGAGAACAGCCGTATTAGCATCATAATTATTAAGATCAAAGCATATCTCCATGCCTGAATTACCACCTCCAACCACCAAAACATTTTTGCCTGTAAATTTACTTCCAGACTTGTACGTACTGGAATGCATAAACTCACCCGGGAAAGTATCAAGTCCATTCACCGATGGAATATATTGATCTCCGTTTTCTCCTGTGGCAACCACCAGAAACTCCGACCAGTACACCTCGGTTTCTCCGGTCACCGTGTTTTCGGCCTCTACCCTCCACTTTTTGCTGGACACATCAAATAACGAGAACTTCACGGTTCGGTTATATCTAGGGTTTATGTCAAAACGGGTGACATAAGCGTCAAGGTAGTCGATGAAATATTCTTTGGGCATGAAGGTTGGAACATTGGGACCATGCGGCATGAAAGGTAGCTGACAAAATCTTTTGGCTAAGTGAAGTTTGAGACGGTCGTAGGCTCTTTTCTTCCAAAGTGATGCATAAATATCTTCTTTCTCTAGGATCACGTTTGGGATTGAATATTGGTTCAGACAAACTGATGTTGCTAAACCTGCTGGTCCAGCTCCCACAATCACCACTACAGTCTCCATATATATCTAGTGTTTTAGGTATTTTAGAGTTTTTCTTTGTGTTACTAGGATATGTTCATCAGTTGTGTTGTTGTACAGAATATATATATATATATATGAGGTCATGGTGATATGTATGAGCAAAAACGATGAAATATGGAATCTTAATATATTTTGACACTTGTAAGACAATGCAAAACAGTTTTTATTAGTGGTGATTTCTTTGGAACTATATACCTAATTTCTGGAAATAAAGGAGAGTGTTCAGTTCAAATACATCCTAAGATAAACTTTGAGAAATTAAGAATATAAGATAACAAATATAACCATATATTCCTTAATCTATGCGGCTTACAATTTGAATGGTGAGTTGGTAGAGAGAATGTATCATATATTTCTGTTTTTGACTATGTTATTTTATGTTAACATTTTTGACTGTGATATTAACTACTATATTTGCTTAGATATTAATACTTGTTTTGTATATATTTGATAAGACTATAACATGTGTCAAATACTGAATCTCAAAACATTTAGTATTTTGAGAGTTCTTATTTAGTTTCGAAATAAACATCAAGTACTGTATGTAACTGGATGACTTCTACAGTTCTGAAAATATAACAGTTCTTAAAATTTTACTGACACTTATTATTTTATATTTACAGTGAACTAATTAAAATATAGGCATTTGTTTAAAATAGTTAAACTTTTACTTGACTATATAACTTTGCAGTAAAAGGCAATATCAGTGTCATTATAATGTGATTACAGCATTTTTACCTTGTGGCAATTTTTTCAGCTTTTAAATAGAAATAGACTTATTTTCTTTGCATCTGGTCATTTTCCAATAATTATATTTATAAACCTTCAAAACTACTTCGTCTATCTATATAAGTTAAAATGAAAACAAGAACCATTGTAAGTTTCAAAAAAAATGTAGAAGCTATGCTGAAATTAAGTGATCCATGTTATTTAACCTTCTCGCTGTTCTGTTAATATTTTTGGAAAGTTACAAAAATATTTAATTTTAATGAACTGAACAATCATCTATGAAGTCATTACACATATTGTTTAACAACGTTATATGAAACGTGTCCAAAAGATGGTTTCTTGGTATGCCCACGCAAGTTAAGATTGGTAGTGATGAAAAACGTTTCCTAACGTTCGCATATACGAAAATCAAGACAGATTCTTCTTCTACAACTTATCCGTTTGAAAACTGAAACCATCGAAAAAGTTAGTTGATTTAATGTTAAACTAAAGATATAAACAGGTGTAAGAGTTAGGTCGCACCACAAGAGAAAATGAAATTGAAAGTATGGCACGCTTTTGCGTATTGGATCAGTTACTAACACATACGATGTGTGAACTAGCATTTCAACTGCAAGAGAATTATTACTTATAGATATTTGGAACAAGGTTCATTCGGGATATGAAATTAAGGTATGAGAAGATCCATAGATCCTTATGGTACCAACAAAACCAGTTCAACCAACAGTATCTTTGATGAATTCGATAATGACTATCAGCAACTTAATAAATGAGAACTTGAAAGAATGAGACGGTGGACGCTTGGAGAACTATATCAGCCTAGAAAATATTCCGATGATTCGAAGTTTGGTCAAAAGCCCAACTCATATGAGGGATATTTTCTGCTGGACTTATACAAAAAAGAGGCAGTATACAGTTAAGTCTGTGTACTGGATGGTACGAAATATACTGAAAGCTGAGGTGGATAAGGAGGAAAAGAACCGAGTATCAAAAAATTACAAGCCTTTGCTTAGAAGATAAAAGTCCCTCAAAAAATTGTCATCTTATTTGGCAATTAATAACATGCTATGTGGCGGTGACACGAAATTTGACTTACCGACATATGAGATGCGATAACTATTGTCCAAGATATGGGGAACCAGAAGAAATAGCAACTCATACGATTTTTGAGTGTCCATCGGTGCTACAAGTGTGGTCCCTATCAAGGACACTGTCTAGTCCAAATATCTTTATGACGTAGAGCATTTACACAAATATGGATTACATTTTCTGGAGGAAGAATAGCTTTGAGGACCTATCATTTGACAGGGATCCTTACCCATGGTTAATTTGGTACATATAGAAAGATCGGAATGATATACTCTCTAGAGGAATTGATAGAGATCCTATGAAACTAGTCATATATGCAGAGAGCGAATATCATGCATGATATAATTCAAAGGAAATGGTATATTTACCACAACAAGAGTCTTCCTTAGAAGAATCTCAAACCCAAAACTTGCATAATATATACATGATCGATGGATCGTGGATTTCCAGCTCGCAATTTAGTTGAAGATAGGTTTGGAAGGATTGTAATGGGAAGACGCAACTGTTGGGGACGCGGAACATAACGAAAAGAGAAGCAGTTTTGCATACGGAGTTAGAGGCCTTGAGATAGGTAATGGAATGTATGGTTCAACATTCGACATGCCAAAATTTTGGGACAAATTGCAATGACCTGATTGCAATGATAAAGAAACTTCAAGAATGGCCAAGTTTTGCTACTGAACTGGATGCTATCAAGGCGATTCAACTCTTGTTACCGGAATTCAGTATCTCTTAAATCCCAAGTGCGCACAATGGAATTGCTGATTCTTTAGCTATGACTGTTCATTTGTTTTCACCGTAAACTTTATTACTTTGGTTGTTCTATTTTAGTCTGATTATTTAGGACACCTTAAATTTGAGTAATGGAATAATCTTTTGCTGTAAAAAAAATAGAATGATAAGGCAGCACATAGTCATTATTGGTGCCCTAAACCAATATATGTGGCCTTTAGGAAAATACATAGCAATTCAGAAACTTAACAACACTTAAAGTTCATTTAAGTGTCAACAACGATTTTTTTGAGAATACTTATTCCGTCCCAAAAGATTTTCATAATTTTTATAGTGAAAGTATTAGTACACAATATATATATATATATTAAAATACTATGATAAAACCAAAAATTATGAAAAAGATAAAATTCAATTAAAAACGAATTAGTACGAATAGTATAAATTTTTGCAATTTTATAATGATGATTTTCATCCGGAAGATCGTTAATCACTAGATGTAGAATTCGCTTATTAATTTTGTTGAGAAGTGTTTTTGTTTTCGGTCTGTCCATTAGTTTTGCCGATTGCTACTAGCAATTAGTCTATTAAGCAATGACTTTGGTCTAAATCGACTGTTGTGGGATGTTATATTTTGGATAACAAAAATTAGACTATAATATAGTTATGCTGAAAACAATTGTTTTTCAAAAATTTTGATTACTTTCCATTTTTTTTGTTTAGCTATTTTTCTAAGTTATTATTAATTTAAACATAAAAATGAAAACTAAAAATAGTAATAGTTGAAGATTGGAATTTCTTGTTTTTAATTATTTAAATTACTGTTAACAAAAGATATTAAACAATAACTTGGTTGCTCACCATGATAAGAAATGATATATCAAATAAAGAAAAAAACTAATAAAGAAAATATAAGCAATGAATAGAGTTACGAGCTTAAAATTAAAATGAATTAAAATTAATAATCTAAAGTATATTAATATAATATAAAATTATTTATAATTTTTATAGCAAAATGCTTCTTTTTCTTGTTTCTCTTCAGTTTTAATGAGTAAATATGTCCTATATTTTCCATAGAGGTCTAAATTTGGAAAATTAAGGAGTAAACTATATTCCTATTAAATGATGTAATATCAAGAAGTTATATTTTTATTTCTTATTTTTATAAAAGGTTTACCAATTGATGGCTTGACCTAAAATCCTATGAAAAAGTAGTTCTACCGGTTTTTGTGGATAGTTTGATTTTGGATGATGGAAAGTTAAAGTCTCAAATTAAGATTTTACCTTCTAATGTTGTGGACAAGTGTTTTCATTTCTTTATTAAATTTGTCGATATTAATAAGCATTTTAATATTAAAACCGACAATTTGTTAATAACCAATGAAGGTTCTATTTGTCGTTTCTCATTAACGACTAAATTGTTAAAAATACCTTTGGTATGAAATCTTGAGATAAAACCAGCTAATTACTTTTGGTCTGAAATCTAATGACATAAAATTGTCTTGACTGTTTCAGAAAGTTATATTTTGGATGGCGACAAGTTAGATTCTATGATTTAAAATAATACCTTCTAACATTGCTTTTCATTTCTTTATTGAAATTTTTTATACAATATTAAGAACTTTTAATCATTAAAACCGATAACGGTTATTAAAGTTCGATTTGTCATTTGTCTTTAACGGTTAAATTGTTAAAAATACTTTTGGCATGAAATTTTGTACCAAAATTAGACGATTAGTTTTGGTCTCAAATTAAGAATTTACCTTCTAATGTTGTGGACAAGTGTTTTTTATTTCTTTATTAAATTTGTCGATATTAATAAGCATTTTATTATTAAAACAAAAAATTTGTTAATAAACCAATGAAGGTTCTATTTGTCGTTTCTCATTAACGACTAATTTTTTTAAAAATACCTTTGGTATGAAATCTTGAGATAAAACCAGTTGATTACTTTTGGTCTGAAATCTTATGACATAAAATTATGTCGACTGTTTCAGAAAGTTATATTTTGGATGGCGACAAGTTAGATTCTATGATTAAGAATATACCTTCTAACGTTGTTGACAATTTTTTTTGGTTTTCATTTCTTTATTGAACTTTTTATATAATATTAAGCACTTTTAATCATTAAAACCGACAACGGTTATGAAAGTTCGATTTATCATTTGCCCTTAACGGTTAAATTGTTAAAAATACTTTTGGTATGAAATTTTTTAGCAAAACTAGACGATTAGTTATGGTCTCAAATTAAGAATTTACCTTCTAATGTTGTGGACAAGTGTTTCTCATTTCTTTATTTAATTTTTCGATGTTAATAAGCTTTTTATTATTTAAACCGACAATTTGTTAATAAACCAATGAAGGTTCTATTTGTCGTTTGTCATTAACGACTACATGTTTAAAAAATACCTTTGGTATGAAGTCTTGAGATAAAACCAGCTGATTACTTTTGGTCTGAAATCTTATGACATAAATTGTGTTGACTATTACAGAAATTTATATTTTGGATGGCGACAAGTTAGATTCTATGATTAAGAATATACCTTCCAACGTTGTTGTCAATTTTTTTTGGTTTTCATTTCTTTATTGAATTTTTATATAATATTAAGGACTTTTAATCATTAAAACCGACAACGGTTATGAAAGTTCGATTTGTCATTTGTCCTTAACGGTCATATTGTTAAAATACTTTTGGTATGAAACTTTGTAGCAAAACTAGACGATTAGTTTTGGTCTCAAATTAAGAATATACCTTCTAATGTTGTGTACAAGTGTTTTTAATTTCTTTATTAAATTATTCGATATTAATAACCATTTTATTAGTAAAAACGACAATTTGTTAATAAACCAATGAAGGTTCTATTTGTCGTTTGTCATTAACGACTAAATTTTTTAAAAATACTTTTGGTATGAAATCTTGAGATGAAACCAGCTGACTACCTTTGGTCTGAAATCTTATGACATAAAATTGTGTTGACTGTTTCAGAAAGTTATATTTTGGATGGCGACAAGTTAGATTCTATGATTAAGAATATACCTTCTAACGTTGTTGTCAATTTGTTTTGGTTTTCATTTCTTTATTGAACTTTTTATATAATATTAAGCAGTTTTAATCATTAAAATCAACAACGATTATGAAATTTTGATTTATCATTAGTCCTTAATGGTTAAATTGTTAAAAATACTTTTGGCATGAAATTTTGTAGCAAAACTAGACGATTAGTTTTGATTTCAAATCTTATTGCAAAAATATGTGTTGACTGTTACAAAAAGTTATATTTTGGATGAGGGTAAGTTAAAGTCTCAGATTAAGAATTTACCTTCTAATGTTGTTGACAAAGGTTTTCTATTTTCATTTCTTTATTGAGTTTATCGATATTAGTAAACACTTTAAATCATTAAGAACGATAATTTTTAATGGAGCAAATGAAGGTTGATTTTGTCATTTGTCCTCAACGTTTAAATTGTTAAAGACAAATATGTTTGGTATGAATTATCTTGACAATAACTCCCACTAATATCTATTCTCTCGACGGCGACTCAAATGGCGAATTAGGGTTGCATGTGCGATCGACGGTGGAGCTTTGGTAAGGATGGCGACCTAGGTCTGGGGTTTAATCGTCGCTATCATGGATCTATTCTGGAGGTTTGGAGGTTTCAGAGGGGACACGACGTGGTCTTTACCCCACCAGATTTGGAAATCGGGAGGATTACAGCAAGTAAAGGAAATACAGGGTGGAAGTGGATTCAGTTTTCCGTGAGACTTGACACGAAGATCTGGTTTCCCATCATCTTTAAGATGGGTTTACAGAGAATCAAAGGTACGATATCCCCAATCAATCGGAACCATGAGGACTTTGTAAGTCATTATTGTCTTGGTACCCAAGAAGGATGTTCTAAATTTTTAACCTTCATACAGAGAAGATATGAAAGATCTCTTGGAATCTTATTGATCCGATTTGGTGGGGTTACACTCTGGAGAAGATGGTCGGTGTATCCCGTCTGGATACTAGACTGTAATGGCAAGGATTTGGGGAGAGGGAAAAAAAGGAAAATGGTATTACTATATAATGGGAGCTGAGGCTAAACGGAAAGCACAAACTCACACAGCTTTATTACGACTCCGGCTCCAGAAGAAATTTATTTGCTGGTTGTTCTCTTTTGCCATGGCTCAGAGTTCGCTTATTGGAAAAGCATCAGAGACGGGGGAGGGCACCAGGAAGCGTTTGAAGATTTCAGTTCCTCACTTCGACAATACGGCGCTCATAAAGAGCTACTCCAAGACCCTGGTAGGCCGCTGTATGAATCCCGAAGAGCAAGATATCAAGGCGCTGGTGATGACACTTCCCAAGATATGGAAGATGGAGGAAAGGGTTTCTGGTGCGGATTTGGGATTCGGGAAATTCCAATTCGACTTCGAGAAGGAGGAGGACATTGTTTCAGTGCTGAGTTTACAACCGTTCCATTTTGATTATTGGATACTAGCCCTGGCCAGATGGCAACCACGAATGGCACACTCGTTTCCCTCTGAGATCACTTTTTGGGTGAAAGTGTTGGGCATCCCATTGGAGTATTGGGCTTACCAGACTTTTGAGAGCATTGGGAATGGCATTGAAACAGCAGTGGAAGTTGATTTAGACATGGGGAGAGTGCAAGTGATACTTGATGCTAACAAGGAACTATGCTTTGAGACCACCATTGATTTTATGGGAGGAGAATATCACGATGGCGAGGAGGCCCAGGTATCCTTGAAGTACGAAAGACTGTTTGGGTTCTGTAAATTGTGTTTTAGTCTATGCCATGCCACTGAGAGATGTACTCTCAACCCTAAGAGGGAGGAGAAGAAGCGAGAGACAAGGGACATGGTGGGGGGAAGAATGGAGGATCGAGCTCGAAGCTATAAAGGGGTCGTTATAAATGGAAATGGACACAATGGGGAGAAGGATAAGCGCGAATATGCAGGGAAGGGTAAGGGTAAGGTTCACGAGGAGGAAGAGAACAAGTGGGTAAAGGTGGCTGACAGGGAAAAGATAAGAGATAGTCACTTCCGCAGGAATTTCCACGGGGATGAAGGAAATTCAAGACCCATGCATTACAGGGAGGAACGAGTAAGGGACTTTCCATACAAGGAGAATGTTTGGCGCTCTCAGGGACAGAGCCAGGAGAGAAGCCCTTTGGGAGTAGAGGGAAGAGCTCGAGCAGAGGTAACACCCCAACAACACAACAGCACGGATACTTGCAGGAATCAGGTGACAGAGGAGCCGACTTTGGCTTCTCAGGAGTTCCAATTAGAGATCCTCAAGACCCAGGCAGAGACAACAAAGGAGAACGGGGGACTTTCCTCGCAGGGTATAGTGTCACCGGAGAAGGAGGAGCAGCTTCAGGACCATGACGAGCTTCAGAACAAGGAAGATATGGAGGTGGACCCAGTGAATGGTGTCCTGGAATTGGTACACCAAAATAACACGGAGGAGAGTCTCGAGGATCTAACTGAAGAGGAAGGTGAGATGGAGATCAGAGATGGAGAAGCAAGGAGGGATAATAGTGCTGGGATGGAGGCATACAAGGGAGAAGAAGTCGAGCCGAGGGAGGGTGCGGGTGATGACAAGGGAAAGAAACATGGGATTCGCAGGAACCTTCTGAAATCGGCGGTGGGAGTAAGATGCGCCTGGTACATGGTCTCATTTCCCCTCGTAAGCGAACGTTACCTAGGCTTGGAAACCGCCATGGTGACAGCTCCAAACATTCTGATGACAAGGGTTCTTCATACCTCAAGTCCGACATACCAAGACCTTAGTATTTGATGGAGTGGCACAAATTGCATGATCGGGGTTACATACAAGGGTTTTTGTTATTGTCTGCTGTTTTTTACATTTTAATAAGCTCGTTGAGCATTGTTCTCGTTTTATGGTTAAAAGGACGTTTTCTTTTTGGTTTCTTCAAGCTTAAGTTATTTGGAAATGCATGTATGATAATAGGTATGTGGGTTCTGGTTGGGATGGATCATATCATTACCACGAACTGGCTTTGGTGTGACTTTTCTGGTTGAGATTTATGGTCGCATCAAGGACGAGGATTTTACCCTTGTATATCTTGATCATTTAGGTATGTTAAGCATGTCGGGGTCGCGAGACAAACATTAGGGAAGGGAGTAGTTTTGGTCTCTTTAAACCGGGGTCCAAGCTATTCATACAAAACAAATGGACTTCACGTTTATAGAAAGGAGATGAATCTTGGTACCTACCTAGTTACTAAAGGCAGGATTTCTTTGTTTGGATATGGTCGCAGATTACTAACGAAATTCCTGTGGGTGCAAGAGGTAAGAGATGGTCAGGATTCTGGTCGCTCCCGGACAAGGGTAATAGCCTTAAAATTTGGTTCATTTTGGTCGCTCACGGACAAGGATTTTGGTTTATTTTCATGGCCCATAATTGCTAACCAAACCATAAGAGGCAAGGAAAACGCATTTTCCAAATTCGAGTTTCATTATACTCATATCGGCAGCCTGGCAGGGCAGAACAAAGGATGCTATTATGAAAATACTTAGCTGGAACTGTAGAGGAATGGGTAGCAAGTTCACAATTAGCTACCTTAGAGAACTATGGCACAAGCACAAGCCGGACTTCCTTTTTCTATCAGAGACAAAACAAGACTATGGGTTTGTTCAGAATTTCCAATCTCATTTTGGATATGACAAACTAGTGACGGTGGATCCAATTGGTACGAGTGGAGGTTTGGCTTTATTTTTCAACAACGAATCTCAAGCCACCATTCAATATACGAGTAACAGGGTAATATATGTGGCAGCAGTCATTATGGGTATACTAGTTTTCCTTACCTTTGTGTATGGGGAACCCATTCCAAAATTTCGAGACCAGGTGTGGGAAAGGCTGACGAGGTACGGTCTTTCATGAATGGAGCCTTGGTTTCTCATTGGTGATCTAAATGAAATCACTGGCAATCATGAAAAACAAGGTGGCCCCTTGCGTATTACGGCGTCCTTCTTATCTTTCAGCAATATGATACGCAATTGTGGATTATTGGAGTTCCCGGCCAGGGGTAACCAAATGTCGTGGCAAGGCCGGAGGGGAAAAAATGATTAGATGCAGATTAGACAGAGCTTTGGCAAATGAAGAGTGGCATTCGCTCTTCCCATGTTCGTACACAGAATACCTAGGTATGGTAGGATCGGATCATCGCCCGTTGGTTGCTTTTCTGGATAACAAGGTGCCCCACCGAAGGAAACAATTCTGATTTGACAAAAGGTGGATAGGACAAGAAGGCTTCTTGGAGTCAGTGTATAGAGGATGGTCCGGATCGCAAGAGGACAATAGGGAAGATTTCATCGGAAAAATCTGTAACTGTCGGCATGAGAATGCGAAGTGGAGGAAAGAAAACCCACCGCATGGCAAAGAGAAAATCAGTGAGATGCAGAGAGCTTTAGAGGAAGTCCAAACTGATGACAGAAGATCTCAGGAGGATATTTTGGAACTAACGCGGAAGCTCCAGGAGGCTTACAAGGAGGACGAGGAATATTGGAAACAGAAAAGTCGGAACACATGGAACACACTAGGAGACCTAAACACTAAGTTCTATCATGCTTTGACAAAACAACGACGAGCTCGTAATAGGATTGTGGGCCTATATGATGAATCAGGAAACTGGACAACATAGGAAAATGGGGTTGAACGGGTGGCAGTGGCATATTTCGAAGAATTATTCAATACAACCTCCCCCGTAGTCTTCGACGATTTTTTGGAGGCGATTCCCCCAACTATTACCCAACAAAGAAATCGGTTTTTACTTAAGAATGCGACTGAGAATGAGGTTTGGGAAGCTCTTTTTATGATGCATCCAGATAAGGCTCATGGACCGGATGGAATGACAGCCCTGTTTTTCCAACATTCATGGCATATTGTTAAGAAGGATCTATTGGCTTTGGTAAATAAATTTTTGGTCACTGGAAATATGGATCCGCAATTGAACATGACGAACATTTGTTTGATCCCAAAGACGGAGAGGCCTACCAAGATGACGGAACTACGACCTATCAGTCTTTGCAATGTGGGGTATAAAATTATATCTAAGGTACTATGTCAGAGGTTAAAGAGTTGCCTCCCAACCCTTATATCAGATACTCAGTCAGCCTTTGTGGCTGGAAGACAAATAACTGATAATATACTGGTCGCCCAAGAGATGTTCAACGGACTCCGGACAAATAAGGCATGCCAAAACAAATTTATGGCCATCAAAACAGATATGAGCAAGGCATACGACATGATTGAATGGTCTTTTATTCAAGCTTTACATTATAGAATGGGATTTCACCTTCACTGGATCAAGCTTATGATGGAATGTATATCATCGGTTCAATATCAGGTTTTGATTAATGGAAGCCCACGAGGACATATTATTCCCAGCAGAGGGTTACGTCAAGGAGACCCACTATCACCTTACCTATTCATTATGTGTACAGAGGCACTAATTGGGAACATCAGAAAGGCAGAGAAGGAAAAACAATGGACGAGAATAAAGGTGGCAAGAGGAAGTCCACCAGTCTCGCACCTGTTCTTTGCAGACGATAGCCTGTTTTTTTGTAAGGCAAATAACGTTGAATGTAATACCATTCTCCGAATTTTAAAGGCATACGAGAAGGTTTCGGGACAGCTGATAAACTTCCAGAAATCTTCAATTCAATTTGGACACAAAGTGGAAGAATCAAGGAGACAAGAGATGCGAGACATTCTAGGGATTCAAATTATTGGAGGGATGGGATCATATCTAGGAATTCCTGAGAGCTTGGGTGGCCCAAAAACGCAGGTTTTTGGATTCATTCAGGAACTCCTTGATAATAGGGTCAATGGGTGGACTTTCAAATTTTTCTCAAAAGGGGGGAAGAAAGTAATTATCAAATCAGTGGTCACGGAGTTGCCAAATCATGTGATGAGCTGTTTTCGGCTACCAAAATCCACAACTCAGAAACTGACGAGTGCGGTTGCACGGTTTTGGTGGAGCTCGAGTGGTACCACGAGAGGTATGCACTGGAAATCCTGGGAAAAATTATGCAAAACCAAGGACGAGGGTGGCCTGGGTTTCAAAGACCTGATGGATTTTAATACATCCATGCTCGGGAAGCAATAATGGAGGTTGATTGACAAACCGAATTCTTTATTCTCCCGAGTTTTTAAGGGTCGGTATTTCAGGAATGCATCGCCCCTGGATCCGATCCGATCTTACTCCCCATCCTACGGCTGGCGGAGTATTGTATCAGCTAGATCTCTGGTTAGCAAAGGACTAATCAAAAGGGTGGGAACATGCACCTCTATCTCTGTATGGAATGACCCATGGCTCCCATCCACATGCACGAGACCAGCAAACAACAACTTCTCAACTTTCTATCCGGACCTCACAGTGGACTCTCTAATTAACCACGATTCTTGGACATGGAACTCATAGATAATCAGGGAATTACTGGATCCTATGGATGCACAAATGATTGAGGGCATCCCATTAAGCAAAACACCGATGCCAGACAGAGACGGATGGCATTTCACAAATAATGGTAAATACACGGTCAAATCAGGGTATCAATTGGAAAGAGTCTACCCAGACAGGGTAAGCGAAACTCTCATGTTCGGACCCACAGTAACCCCGCTGAAGGCGTTCTGTTGGAAGGTCAGATGTCCCCCAAAGATAAAACACTTTTTATGGCAAATGGTATCGGGATGTCTTCCCGTAAAGAAAAATCTAAAAGCACGTGGAATGGAGGGTGACATCTATTGTGCCAGATGTGGAGCGGTAGAGGAAAATATTAATCATGTAATGTTTGAATGTCCGCCGGCGATGCAAGTTTGAGATTCCATCAAATCCCTCAATTTTTCCTACTGGCTCGCTTTATGTGAATATGGATCATTTATTCTGGAGGGTTCGCCCTCAGTTGAATGACCAGAAGTTTGCATAGATTTTATGGTATATTTGGAAAGCTCGCAATAGCAAAGTTTTTAGTAATTTGGATATTGACAGTAGACCGAAGACCGAAGCTACATTATGGACAGTAGCACATGTCACACCCCAAAAGACAGTGCCTCAGAGTTTGGATGTAGCTACTACGGGGTTGCCATGTATAACAGGTCGCTCATGCTTCATTGACGGATCATGGAAGGCAGACGGGCTTTTTTCGGGACAAGGATGGTGTAGTACACTAGACGGTTTTGATGACCTCTTAGGAGCTCGAAACACGAGGGCTGTGATTTCTCCTCTCCACTCGGAGATAGAGGCGCTCATTTGGGCTATGGAGTGCATGAGGAATCTGCATCAGTTCCATGTCACTTTTGCAACGAATTGTTCCCAACTGGTGAAGATGGTGTCGGAACCGGAGGAATGGCCAGCCTTTGAAAGTTATCTAGAAGATATTCGGCTCCTAAAAGCGAGCTTCCACAATTCAGAGATCATCCACGTACCAAGAACACTAAACACACAGGCCGATAGTCTTGCACGCAGTGCTAGGATGCAACCCTATTTTGTTGTTCACATGGACACTGAGTTACCCTTTTGGTTTACAGAGTCATTGAGTCTGTAAGTTTACGCTGATGACAAAAAAAAGAATTATCTTGACAAAACTAGACGGTTACTTTTGGTCTGATATCATATGGCAAAAAAATTGTTGACTATTGAAGAAAGTTATATTTTGGATGAAGGCAAGTTAAAGTCTCAAGTTAAGAGTTTACTTTCTAAATTTGTTGACAACGGAATTTGTTAATGTTATTGAATTTTTCGATATTAGTAAGAACTTTTAGTCATTATAACCGATAACTTTAACTTAACCAATGAAGGTTAGATTTTTTATTTGTCATTAACGACTACATGGTTAAAAAGACCTTTGGTATGGAAACTTTTGAATAAAACTTGAAGATTACTATTGGTCTGAAATCTTATGACAAAACAATTAAGATTGTCAATTAATCTTCGCCCCTAAACTAGGACAAATCCAACCAATAGAGCAATATCGGTACAAGTCATCACCAGTCTATGACTTGAATATTAATTGTATATTTGAATAAAATATTTAAGTTTCCTCAAAAAAATGACAATTGCCACAAATACCTATACAACCCAAATAGAAAATGAGGATAAAACCGTAGCTGAACTCCTTATAGATGGTTATTTGGGAAAGTTTAAGGGATGGTGAAGATAATTATCTAACCAATCAACAACAAACGGAAATACTTGAATCGGTTAAATTAAAATGGATGAAGATAATGTGACAATCTTAGATAATCTTGTAAATCCTCAACAAGATGATGTTTCTACATTAGTCATAGCCATAACCTTGCATCTTGTAGGAGATCCTTCAATCCTTAGAGACGAAAAGTGTTGAACTCTTTTCAAATCTTAAATGCAAAAAAATTAAACTAAGTGACTTCCAATTGTACAAAAATAGTTTTCTTGCTAGAGTCTTACTTTGTCATTATTCTATCTTACCTTTTTGGAAAGAGAAATATCTATCTGGACTTCCTACACTCTTAGGCGAAAAAGTTAAAACAAAATTAAAGATTCCATGGGAACCCATATAATAGATTATGATGATTTCACTTATGCAGAGTTGATCAGGTTCACTTTGTAGACAATTAGAAATAACCCCCAACCATGGTAGTAAATCTTACCTAGGAGTGCAATAAAAACTACTATTCTAAAATTAAGTCTAGAAAGCATTCTAAAACTATAAAAACTTTAGAGGTCGTGATAATTCATGAAAAAAATCCCCAAAATAAATTTCCTTCAAAAGAAACCCTAGTCAAAAAAAACTATTTATAAAAACCTTACATGTAATAAGAAATGCAACAACTTCAAAATTGGTGTTTTTAAAAGAAAAATCCCGGAACTCAACCTCAGAGAAGAAATTTTGAGTAAAATATCTAATCTTTTGTTGGATGATTTTTCTTCTTCTTATGACTCTGATATATCAATGGCTTCTGAGAAAGCCATTCAACTTGACGAACTAAATAGTTTATCACATAATTCAGAGTCAAATGATAAGAATATTCACATCCTGACAAAAGATCAAGAATTACAACTTGAAATCTTAAATTCCATTTTTAGATACAAGCTTAAAACAAAAAAAAAATTTGCCCTTTCTTCCTAAAACGAAAAAGATGTAAAAACAAGATATTTCTCCAAAATACCATGGTCCAACATCCTCCAAATCATCTAATGATCTCACCACCATTATTTAAAAAAGAAAGAAAGACACTTCGAAAACAATGATACAAGATTTTATGATTGAAATCAAAGAAGTAAAAACGATCTAAAAGTCTCAAAGAAAAAAAAAACAAGGTTTTGAGCATTTTCCCTCCATTATATCTTCAATCAAAGGTCATCATGATTCTAGATATGAAAAATAAGATAATGATTTCTAAGATAATGAAGATAGAAATCTTAAAGAACAAGTTCAGTCAATAGATATGGCTCCTAATGATTTTTTTTCTAAGAGAATAACCTCTCTAAAATATAAATTAGAGTGGCCATACTTTTTTATGAAAATAAAAAAAATTGATACAACTACATTATTCAACACTGGGGCAAATCTAAATTGCATCAAGTCTGGGCTTGTCCCAAAATGTTTTCATCTAGAAACTTAAGAAATATTATCTGCTGCAAATAACTCACTACAAAAAGGGGTATTGATGGCATATTATGATAGCATTGTTTATAAACTGCTATAAAAAGTAATTTTTTGATTTTCGATTTTGATTTATATTAATGGCAGACTTCTCCTTTATTATTTCTTCGATGATTAATGTTGTGTTTGCTTCCGTTTTTGCATTAGGCGTTAAAAGTTGAAAGCTTGAAGATGGTGTGGTTTTGAGCTTGTTCTAGTGTGGTTCATACGTGACGAGAACACGCTCCCTACCTTCTCAAATTGTTCCTTTCACTCTAATCTTTACAGACCAAACCCTAAGAGTGCTGCTCCTGTTCCTTTCACTAGTCTCTCTTACTTCCTCTCCTATCTACAGGTTGCAGATAGATCTCTAATTATTTACTTGTACATGCTGTAGTACACAACAATAAACTACTGATGCTCAACCATCCTTTACATGAAGACAAGATATCCTTTTGATTTCTGTGTCATTGTTAGATTTTTTCTATCTATAGCAATATATATGGACTCTTGTGTGTTTTGTTTTCCCTTAGTAATCAGAAACGTTTGTATGATCCAGAACTGCTTGAGCAAGTTGAGTTAAGGGACACTCGAGCCACAACTGTTTCTAATTAACACCACTTTCTTCTTCTGAGTGTTTGCAGATAAGATGGGGTTTATCTCAAGGAATTTTTTTCCAGCGTGCGAGAGTATGTGCGTCTCTAGGAAGGTACCACTTATCTTTCCTGATATTGAGAAAGATTTTGATGTGAATTAAACGACCCTCTAATTACTCGGTCAGATTCTACAATTGAATTATGAAGCATATATGTCAATAAAGGTTTTTGCCTCATTAAATAATGAGCACGAGCGAATCGGTACGCCAATGGACTATGAGGATTTGGATGAAGATTTACTTGAAGAAGAACTAATGGAATTGGAAAGTGGGAAGAAGAATGGACAAAAGCAAGACAATTGAGTAGAGAGAATCATGTAGAGGATAGAAATGAAGAGAGAGCATCTTCTTCTAAGTCTAGGAGAAAGATTGATGTCCCTTTGGATGCTCATCAGAAGAAGAAGGAGTTCTCTCACCGGGTGCTCCTAGAAGACATATTGCATCCTCTAGAGAAAAGGACCGCTTTGTGACTCACCGTTCGAGTATATTTAAGGCTTCCAAAGGCAATTATCGCAGACACAATAGTTCGGAGGGGTCCAACAACATCTCACATCATCATCCATGAAGACAATTAGTTGGAACTGTCGAGGGATTGGGAACGACCTCCCAGTTCGACGCCATAACGATATGTGTCAAAAGCATTACCCAGGAATTGTGTTCCTCTCTGAGACGAAGAATAAAAGGCCGCTGCTGCAAAACATTCAAGCTGAATTAGGATTTGATCATTTGTTTACCGTTGAGCCACTTGGCCTTAGCGGTGGTTTAGCTTTATTTTTTTATGGATGAATTTCAAGTTAATGTTTTATTTTCAAATAACATGATGATTGACATTGAGACAGTCATTGATGGAATAAAAGTTTTTATGACTTTTTTATGGGGATCCTGTTTTAGAACGGCGAGACCAAGTTTGGGGACATCTTACGCATTTCTCAACAACAAGAACTGGACCATAGTTCATGATAGGAGATTTTAATGGAATTATACGACACCATGAAAAGGAGGGTGGTAGTCAACGATCGGATAGCTCTTTCCTAGCATGCGAGAGTATGTGCGTCTCTAGGAAGGTACCTCTTATCGTTCCTAATATTGAGAAAGATTTTGATGTGAATTAAACGACCCTCTAATTACTCGGTCAGATTCTACAGTTGAATTATGAAACATATATGTCAATAAAAAGTTCAACCTATACAGTTCAACCGGGCTTCGTAGCCTGGTGGTAAAGGGCCTGCAGCTGTAGGTACCGCCACCCGACTTCGAACCCCGGCCACTGCGGTATTCACATGCGGGCTGCAGCGTCCGAGACCAAGACCATCGCCTGGGTGTTGAACCCACTGAGCGTTAGCCCAAGGATTAATTTCCGCTGCGGGTGCTCGAATGGCCTTGGTCTCTAGTCTAGGTCACCCTCCGGGGGTGGTGCTAGGACACTCGGTTATCAAAAAAAAAATAATGAGCATAAGAATATTTTGAATTTGTTTAGTCTCTTTAGAGAAGAATTTTGGTTTTGAGTTTCAGATCAGCTGGCTTGAAGAGTGGGAACATGCTCCAGACCCAAAGAAGTACTTTTTTCAGTTATCTGAAACACATGAAATGTAAGAAACTCTCTTTTATCTATATGTATTCTTGTATCTTCTCATCTGTTACATTAACCTTAGTCAATATATCATGTTGCTAATAAGGCAGTAGGTCTCGGCTATCAAGTTCTCTCTTGCTATCTTACTTGATGTTCTTGGAACACCAACTAGGTCTCCGCTATCAAGTTCTCTCTTACTGTGTTACTTGATGTTCTTGGAACACCAACTCGGGAGATTATTAAGGTGCATCCCTTAAGCTTTCTCTGTGAAATACAAGCTAAGGCCAAGAAGGAAATGGGAGCTCAAGGTTTTGATTTAGTTCACATGTTTCTAGTCCTTCTTATATTTAGTTTTGATATTGTAAGTATGTTTATGTAAAGATTTGATGAAATTGTAGACATGTTTATTAATGAAATATAAATTGAATGTTATTTTTTATGAAAATTTAATTTACAACAAAACATATTTCTATGAACAAGTTCTAATAGTACATAATCGATAATATATATAGAATTGATACATCACTATGAAAGAACATACGATAACGTTCGAAACAAAAGCTATTATAAGGTTGGACTAACCATAGAAATTTAAAAACAATGCTATCATATAGGAGGGACCTATTATAGCTGAGCAGAAATAGCGGTTTCAATAAAGCTAACAATAAAATATAATAGATGTTTTCTTACGCTAAGAATGTACATTTTTTTTAGTGACTCTAAACTTTGTATAATATCTAAATCAGAAGCTTCGAATTTTAAAAGAAAATATTCTTATTAAAATTGTATTTATCCTCACAGATGAAATACGTCAAAAGTTATTTTAGGCACACCATTTATAAATTTGATTTCACCACATAAATTTATGGATGATGCAATTCATTTTAAAAATCTAATTATAAGTTATCTTTTAAATTACTTGAAACACCAAAGAAGCAAAGTCTAAATCTGATAAAAGTTTGTTCGATACAAGAAAACTTTACAAACTCTTTAATCCATTGTCAAACTCTCCATCTAGAAAATTTAAAATCAGAAATTTTACTTCATAAGACCATATAAGCCTTAAATTCAAAATAAATAAAACAGAAAAAAATTAAACCTAATATTTTAGAAAGAAATTTGTTCATATTTACCAACTGCTTTTGGAATATGAAACGAAATATTGTTGATTTACCTTGTATGCAAAATTTCTTGAAAAGAGATTCTCACAGAGGCTATTCCGATTCAAATGAACTTAGAATAAGAAAAAACTTGTAGGAAAAAAAATTATGATCTTCCAGATGAAGGATTCATTTCAAAGTCAAGATCTCCTCGGTCTCGTACTATTTTTATGTAATAAAATTCTGAAATTGAGAGACGAGCCCCAAGATTAGTAAATAATTACTAACCTTAAAACACTACCCTAAAATGAATTAGATATATCTAATACCAAATAAAAATATTTACTTCAAATATTTCACTCAGCCAATATATTTTCAAAGTTTGATCTAAATTCACAATTTTGGCAAATTCAGATATATGAAAATGATAGCTATAGAACTGCATTTGCTGTCCCTTTTGGTCAATACCAATGGAATGTAATGCCTTTTAATTAGTTTAAAAACGTACCTTCTGAATGATACATTCTCTGACTATTAAAAATTAAGCATTTTATTTATTGATGATATACTAATTATTTCAAATAATGTCAATGAACATTTCAGAAATTTCAAAACATTTTATTATGTTGCGAGAAAAAATGGTCTTCTTGTTTCCAAAAAAAAACAATGTCTCTTTTCCAAACTAATATTTGATTTCTAGGTCACTACATATTGCAGGTATGATAAGATATATTGAAAGATCTTTAGAATTTCCAAATAAACTTCCATACAAAATTCATAATAAAAAATCAATTACAAAGGTTCCTTAGAAGTCTTAATTATGTTATAGATTTTTGTCCTAATATAAGTGGAATAGCTAAACCCTTACACATCCGACTAAAGAAGAAATCCAGTTCCTTGGACAAAAGAAATATTGAATAGTTCAAAATATTAAAAACATGCCTTAAAAATGCCATGGATGCAAATAGAAGATCCAGATTTAAAAGAAAAAAAAATCGTACAATAGACGCTTCAGATATAGGATATTGGGATATTCTTAAACAAAAAAATTTAGATGTTCATGAAAGTATTGTATAATTTACATCATTACATTGAAACGGTACCCAAAAGAACTATTCTACAATTATAAGTAAAGTTTGTGTATTCAAAATTTTCAAAGCGATCTTTTAAATAAAATGCTCTTTACAAATTGATTGTAAAAGTGCTAAAGATGTTTACAGGAATATGTGAAAAACCTTGCATCAGAATAGATTTTTGCACTAGCAAGCGATTTTGAGTATTTTCAATTTTAAAATATAATTTATAAAAAGAGATCCAATTTTTTTTTCAAAATTTCTTGACACGAGAATTTATCTAAAACACGTATAATACCTTTAAAGAAGATTTATAAAGGCAAAGGAATTTTCTCGGAACCAATCTCAGAAAAAGACCGAACCTACAAATACACACCCAAAACCAGAATCTTAGATCTCAATTACAAACAAACGAGTGTTAAAAAATGTCAAACATTCCAAAATCTCTTCAATCTCCATAGGCTATTATGAATCAAATTTTACAGTTGCATAAGGATTTTGAGCTTAGTTTTCAAAGTAAGAGTCAGGTGAATATTCCAAAAACTCTCCTTGCAAGCTATTTCAAAATCTAACGAAGTCCCTTTAAAAATGATTTTAAGAGAAAACTAAATCTCTAAAATTGTTTAAAAACCTTCAGATAATTCGCATATTATTATGAAAGAGATCTTCCAAAGCTCTCCGTCAGAGAATTTTGAAAAACATATCTACCAAAATATTCTAAATAACAAAAAGGATTTTTATAAATAATGATCTATTTTAACAATCAAAAGATACTTTGGAGAAAAAAATTCAAACTCGATAATACAAATAAAACAATGTTATCCTTTCAAATTATTTTGTAACTAACGGATTCAGTATCCTTCAAACACCTTTTTCTAAAACGAAAACCACACTGATGTTGCCTATTCTACCTTCAAAATCCATAAAATTATTGCACCAAGTGATTGGAAATATCATATTAAAGACAATTTAAATATTCCATATCAAAAAGTTCTCCCTTGTTACAATGTCCCCTTCAACTATTGGAATTATTGTCAGGCATGGTAAAAAATTTCTTAATCCAATCTCCTAAACACAAAACACATGTGTTTAATCTTTTTGAGACCACCTGTAACCAATTCAAATCTCATTGTTGGTTCATACCATGGTAGAACTACTTTTGTTCTGTCGCAAAAACAAATTCATCCATTATCCAAAAATCATTCCAAATCTTCAAGAAAAAATTCATTTCATCTAAAGAAGAAAAGATATTTCCCCAACTAGTCATATTCCATCCAAAATTCTATTTTCTTGGATATTTTTCTAGAGTCTTGAATTTACATCAGATCCAATTTCGATTATCCAGAGATAATTCATAGTCAAGTGGTGGGGTAAATACAAAATTTTCTCAATTTTTTATCTGTCAAACATCCTTACCTAGATAAAAAAACAAAATTCAAAAATCCAAAACCCTAACCAAACACCAAAGACAACCTTTTGTTGGCTCAAAATCAAATTTTTTAGCAATGTTGTTAGGTAAAAAATCCGAAGAAATAGTGAATTCAATCTCCTTACAATTTCTACCGTCAACGTCAGATCAAATCTTGCACTACAGGAAGTGACTCAGGGTCACAAGTACCGGATATTGATGAAGATTTTTTTTTTACATGAGAGGAATTTGATCTCTCTTTACAAAAAATGCAAATCTCCTTAGAATCCAAGAAGTATATTTGTTACAAATCTGTTGGATATGGTTAAATTGATACATTTAAGGGAAAAAATGTGATCTTATTATTGCTGACACCAGTGGACGCCATAAACAAGAAACTACTCTCTTTGAAGAAATGTGGCATGTTGAAGAAACAATATGCTTTATTATCATAAATTCTTATGTTTGCTCATTGGTTGATGTTGCAGGCTCTGATCATGGTATATTCATTTTGCATAAACCGGATCTTGTTATACTTTCATGGACAACAATATTGTTCACGCTGCATTTGATTAACAATATCATCAACAAAGCTAATATGAGACAACATTACCACCAAACAATGCGGATGGTATCTAATACTGCCAAACACAATTGCTCTGTTGAGAATTTTGTATAGAACGTTTCTTATAATGCCGTAAAGATGGGGAGAATGTGAGCATGCATTCCATATTCATCTTTGAGCTTCAAAAAATTCCACCCAACTCGCCATTACTAAAACTGAGAACGCAGATGTATTTTTGCACCTTGTGATCCAAGTGATGAACAAGTTTGTATAACACTGCTCGAAAACTTGTAAGACACTATATAAGATTACCTCCTTTTCCATATTTTTTCTTCCAGCAAATGAGACTAAAAAAATCTCATTGTCACCATACTACGAAAACAAAAAACATATATATATATATGTGTGTGTGTGTGTGTGTTTCAAATAAAATACCACAAATATATTTTGTAGTTAGTCATGGTTAATGACTTGTCTAATAAGAAGTGTTTCATTGTAATCGTAGTGGGCTAAATGTTTTGTTTCATTTACTGGTTGGCATTTTTTATAATCAATTATATATATCAAAACGATACTATTGTCATCTCCAATAATAAAGAGGTTGAGATAGTGCTATGAAAGTTACCATATCAAAATAAATAATTAACCAATCAAAATCATCCATGTTGTTAAAATTCTACGTCATCTTTCTTAATCAAAATCAACCTATATTTAATCACACCAGTTTTATCCAAACTCAATCAAACAAACAATTTGTATAATAGTTTATGACCTATTAAAAGGTTTAACTTTAAACAAAATTCAAAAATACAGAAATTGAATTTAATAATAAACTAGCTCAGTTCCTTCCCTTTCATTATCTCAGCCGATGAAAACAAAAGTGTCACCGTTACAAATCTTTGATAACACCCACCTTCTTACACTTTCTCTATTATTTACTGTCACTGTCATATTAAGTTTGTAACGACAACATTTAGAACTCCTCTTTAATTTACCCCATTACCATCGTAACTATATAAGTCCATCCAAATTTTCAGTTCTGAAAATCAAACAAAGAACGTCAGCGGATCACATCTTCATTGGTATACGAGAACATTACAACCAATTTCTGATTTTGTGTTTAGGAGTAATCCATCATCTTGTTTTTTTTCTATGTTTCTTCAAGATTCTTCCTCGGCTGTGTTATTTCTCTTATTGTAGATACCAGTGTTTTGATTATTGGTGACCGTAATAATTCTCTCATTGTAGATATTGTTTTGATCATTTATGCCCATAATATAATTAACACATCAAGACAAATAACTTACATGAAAACAGTGTTCCCACTTTACAGGTATTTATTGAAACAATTTACACATACAAACTATACTCTCTATTTATATTGTGTAACTTTATTGGGATAATCTTTTTTTGTAACAGAGAAGTATATTTTTCTATTAATAATCTTAAAATCTTTTCCAAGCAAATTATTGTGATAATATTCAGATATTCAACTTATAAGCAGGTTCTTTGGTTTATAGTTATTAATATGAAACTATCTGATGAATTGTGGCTGGTGCAAATGTCAGTCTCGCAATGAACCATAAACTCTCAATATTGATTACTAGTTAGTGGTTAGGCAACCAGTGAAAGCAGAAAACATTAATTATTTGGCTTCTAATCACATGGTGAGAATACTATGCTTATGAGTTTTGAATGTTTTTTCGATCCACAATGAAGTGAGCCATTGTGGACCAAGGTGGAATCAGCTTGCTAACTTTAACAGCAGCAGATACAAAGGATTTGGAAACTGTATTGCTAATCTCTATGGCAACGGTAAAACTAACACCAACAACCTTTCTAAGAAGATACATAACAGAATAGAAACCCACCAAAATTCTGAATAAAATATTGGTTTGGCAGACAATATTTAAGACATACTATGGTCGGATGGTAGAATAACAGTGCTGTTAGGAATGACCGATCAAGTCACCACTCAGATCACCCATTCACCCGACCCACTCACCCAACCAAGTCATCGACTAGACCATCCACACTCACCCGACCCACTCACACGACCAAGTTTCCACCCGAACAATACATTCACCCGACCAAGTAACCACTCGGACGACCCACTTACCCGGCCCGTGTGACCGACCATCCGACCTAGGCCATGAGAATTCTGATAGACCAAGAATGAGCTAGGCGAAGAGTCAGTTGTGGTCCAAGCTATGTTTTTCCACAAATTCTTGCTTTGTTTTACGTTTTCTTTGGTCAAGTCTTTGCTTAGTTAATTATCTTGTTTTCCTCATTGCCTTCCTTATAAAAGGCCAAAGAACTCTATGAATAAAACAACTTCAGTTTTCCTTACAAACGGAGTGCAAACTCTCTGGTTCCTTTGCGAGCATCTTGATTGTTGGTGTGTCATATCTAGCAATCGACTTGGCTGAATATTTGGTGTGTCATATCAAAAGATAAGGCCATTATTAGGGTGAATCAGAAGTTCAATCCACAAGCTTCTGTGTGACCTTTCATTCCATCCATCCTTCTCATCCAAGGATCTATCTATTTTTCGTCTAAGCAAATGCATTTTTGGGTCAGTTCGTATTAGCTAGGGAAAATTTCCTTACTTGGAACCCACATTGTCTAGTAGACAAAACATTCCTTAATTGGCTTTACGGTCTCTATCTTTCCTTACTTATAATCTGATTGTTCTGTGATCGGCTTACCGTCACTCAGCCGATTTCAAATTCGTTCCATGAGCTCACTAATGATCTGACACTTAGTCAAAATACAGTTCATTCTTCCAACCTTCATGAATATAAGTGTTTCCAAACTTATAAAAAATACGCTCTTTGTAAAATTAAACCTCTCGCGATTTATTTTCTTCAATTTTAAAAATACTTTGAGAGAGCGTGTCGTTACAGATGTCCGCATATAAAACTTTGAGCTCTGATCGCTTTGATACCAAAGAGGTGTCGAGCGGCACCCGAGGTGGTGTTGATCGACACTGGTACCAATGGGGATTGGTCAATATCACTTTTATCTCTTAAGCATATATGAGGATCTACTGCAGGCACATGATCATCAAATTCGCCAATGTAGGAATCTAGATGCAAGATTCTGTCTAGTGGGATAGGAAATTCAACTTCAAAAATAGCGTAGGGAATCACGAACTTCCTAGGGTCAAGAATGTTCGTCACTCTCTTGTGAAATCCATCCAACTCTTTTGCAGTGATAGGTGGTTTTAAGATTTCAACCAGGCCTTACTGGCGAGACAGGCATGGAAACTCCTAAGTAAACTGATGAGCCTAGCTGTCATGGTGTATAAAGGAAGGTACTTTTCAAAAAAAAAATATTTCTTGATGTTGGAAAAGGATTTCGGCTCTCTTACGCTTGGTGGACGATCCTATTTGGAAGGGATTTACTTGATAATGGTATGATAAATTCCATAGGACAATGCTCTATCTACTACATTGGTGTGTCTGGACAAATGAATTTTTGATGAGGAGCCTTAGACCAGTCAACAAACAGCTCATGATGAACTGTAACCTCCGTGTTTTCTAGGTTTTAGATCAGCATGGACAATGGATAATGGAAAGGCTGATAAAGTTGTTTCTTGAGAGTGAATTGAAAAGAATCTCATCGCTAAATGTGGGAGGCATGAAGGACAAATACATTTGGGTGCATATCTACATGGCTCTTACACAAGAAAAAGTGGATATTGGTTGGTCAGCAATATGAAAGCTCGTTGGGACTTCCAGCAGATTTCCACTAGATGAACAACAAATATAACTAAAAAGGAGAATATTGGAAATAGCGAAAATTCCTGATATCAAGATGTTCTTATGGCGGGTGTTATCGGGTGCCATAGCAGTAGCTGAGAGGCTTAATTCGCAAGGACTCAATGTGGAAACCTCAGAAGAAAATATGTTGTACATGTGAGTAATAATGCAGTGGGTACTGGCATAGTGTTTGGGGTTGCTCTGGAATGTTTTGAGAAACGTAATACCATTTTATATGCTGCCACACTGAAATCTCCTTAGCAGATAGTTCAGATGGTTGAAAAATAAGCTAAACTCTTGTTTGAAGTCACTAAAGAAGAGGCTCGTCATAAGTTGCAGTCCAGCAATGAGTAGAGGGTACTATCAAATGTAATGTCCATGCAAAGTGGAAGATTGCATCATGATGTGTCGTGTTTTTATCGGTTTTAGTATATGTTGTCATATAGTATTTCGAGTCTTTTTGTTGTCTTTTGTACTTTTTTAGGTCACAATGCGTTGATTTGGAGTTTCGGGCACAAGAAGGGAAGAACAAGTCGAAGTATGCAGAACTGTACCAGGGAATAAGGGATCTCTGCCACACACCAAGGATCGACCGATCCATGGAGACTGGATCGACCGATCCATGCACTGAATCGATCGATTCATTTACAAGGAAAACTGGATCGATCGATCCAGTGCTCTTTCGGCTCCACCAACCCACTTTCGAGCTGTGCACTCATTTTACCCACTACCAACCCAATAATTTCGACAAGCCTTTTTCATTTTCTGTTCTTTGAAGACCAGAGAAGTCAGAGAAACACTAGAGAGAGTTCTAGAGAGAGATTTGAGAGATTTGTTTCTCTTTAAAACTTTTGGATTCCATCTTGTTTGTTTGAGAACTTCTTGTAAGAGGATCTTGAGGGATAGAGTTTCTCTTTGAGAAATCTCTTGAACTCTGGATCAGTTGTATATATTCATGTTTTCTATCTTAATTTCGTTGATGTTTGAGTAGCTTGCGCAATTGGGTGTTAGGATTCAAAGGGATTTCATGGTTTGTTGATTTAGGATTGTTAGATTTTAGGGATTTATCTTATGGTTCTTCGTCTACTGGATTTCTTACTGCTTGAACTGAATTGATCACTTAGTTCATGATATAAGGTTGTTTAATGCACCGAAAGTGATAGTTTAAACTCCCGAAAAGACTTTAGATGAGCAAAGTGTCCTTAACCCTCGGAAGTTGATGTTATTGCGCTTTGTGAACATATCGAATCTGTTGTTAATGCTTGTTTAGAATCCGAAACTCAGCGGAAGTTAGTGTGGAGGTTTCTATTAACATAGAGAGTTAGCGCTGCGGAAGTAGGTTAATTCTAATATCGTGTTTGAGTTCTAGACGGTTCTTAATACATTCCTTGCTAGCAATAAATGATTAGCTCTACGGAAGTAGGTTGATTATGTCTGTGTCTGATAGCCATGAGTCCCCGCGATTTCCCATTGCCCAATGCTCTCTCACATTAACACTTTCTGCATTTTCTCATCGCATTGCATTATTTCGTTTCAGCCTAGTTTTAGTAATCAAAAATCCATCTGTTTAGTCTTAGCTTAACTCTCATCTCGCATCCTCGTCGTGTAACCGTTGGTCTCTGTGGATTCGATCCTGAAGTGCTACAACGACATACCATTCGATTGTGGTATTGCTGGTACTTCAGGTTAATTGGCCTGTTTAAAAGCAGTGAAATCACATCACTTCATAATGGTGCAGCATAGATTGTGAGAGACAAATATGGCACAGTGAGGTTCCACGCTCTTGAGGTGTATACTTGTTCACAAAGTAGATTCATAGTGAAATTAAAGTGTCATTTTGGTTCTGAATAGTGCAAGAAAGCTGCATTTTGAAAACATGTGCATTGCTTCGGATCACAAAGATACCATTGATGCTATGTTGTTTCATGCTCGATGGCCAAGGTACAAGTACTTTTTGATAAAATTTCAAAATATCATCAATCTTTTGTTTCTTTTGAAGGGGAAAGAGTAGGTGTGAATTTGATAGCCAAAAATAAAACTAAGAGTATGTTACTTGATGAATGCTTTCAATCTTATCTAGCCATGAGTGATCTTTTTGGCTTCAAAGAGAAGTCTTAAGACAGAACTAAGTTGTATTTCACGTTGTGTTTCACTTAAGATAATTATTGTATCTCTTTGTATTTTTCCAATTATGATTCAGTGTGCTGGCTTTTACCTGCTTCCATGTAACATTTGTACCAAACTTTAAAAAACATTTAATGAAATTTACTATTTTCACCTACGACGCAACAAAATATCATGTTACACATCTTACAATACTAAAAGGGGAATATGGTGAGTGGGGAGAGTGTCCACGTCCACAAAAAAATTAGCCAATGGGAAACTTCTATTATGCCATGTCACTACTGACTACCGTTTGTGTCGACTGAAGAGAAAAGGGGCTTTTTGTTTAGTTTTAGTAATAATTAACCATGGCCCATGTGAAGCCCACCTCTCTAGCCCTAATCCTCTTCGACGTAGACGACGATCATGTTTGGCGCTTCCATTCCCTGCAATCGCCGTTTCTTCTTTGTATTTATAACAACCAGTAAGGATCATTAACTCCAATCCTTTTTAGTTTGTTTCGTTCCACCTCCATGGTTGCTCCTCCTATTTAAATCATTCCCTCTAATTTTACAGCAAACAAAATTTACATCTTCGAAATAAAAAGATCACGCTATGGCCATGAACCTGCTAACTCCACCGGAAAGTCTCCCCCACCCTGAATTTTAATGACGTCTCACCAGGCCAGCCTAATCGTAACTCTGATTCCGATTAATCCCATTTATGGGAGGCGAGAAACACATAAAAAGGCTAGATTGGATGCTAATTGTCTTGGAAGTGCTCCTCATCTCTGAACAAAAAGGTATAGTAATATTATGATTACACTATCCGTACAATGAAAATTATAAGTAGCAGGATACTCGATATATTATATCAGTTAATTCTGTATAGAGCTATTTTAGTCAAATCGGTTAATTTGTACACATGGATGTCATCATGCCAATAGACAATAAGAAAGAAGTACCACGTGATGGTGCTATGTGTGACCTCCTATGGTCGGATCCTATTGATCGTGTTGATGGTTGGAGATTGAGATCTATGGGTGCTAGATTTCTTTTTGTCAGCGGTGTTTTCACTTCTTTTAACCACACACAACAACATAGACTACATAGATCAGGCTCACAACATAGATTACACCATAACAGGTTAGTATGAGGTCCAATTTTATTGTGCCTCTCTTTGATGCATCCTTTTTAGTTGCTGCTCACTTATTACTTCGCTAGTGGATATCTGTCTAGATGGTTGTTTAAAAACTGTACCGCAAGTGGTTACAACCCATGAAGCTTGAGACTGTTCATATGAAGAGATGATTGTCTGACAAAGGATTGGTTGTAAATTTTGATGGATGACTCAGTAGTGAAAGTGTTTACTAATTAAACTGATAAGGGATAACAAGGTATGTACCATTCTATATCAAGATGCTTCATTATCTGGCTTGACTGGTTTTGATTTCATGATTTGTTTGCTTTGTATTGAAATGAACTAAATGGTGTTTCTCTGCCGCAATGTGTCTTCATTCAGAGGACTCACGTGCTATTGGACCTCTTGATAAATCACAAATACTTTTTGACCCATGTATGATATGTGGTTCTCATGTTAGTTTCATTTTTTTGCATTAAGTTCGGCATCAAGTCCCTTAGGATTCCAGAGCTTTTTATTGTAGTTCCTGAAACATAAAAAATAGGCTCACTATAGGCGTCTGCTTGAATTTCTTTACATGTTCTTTCTAGATGCTTTGGTTATACATGAAATGTTTAATGGCATTGGTCGTGATATTGAACAATTTTGGTTTCAGAGGACGGTGATGGAGGCTATTACTTCCTTACTCAGTGGTGGAATACATACTAGGGTATTAGTCCGAGGGAAGAAGGTTAGAGATGAGAACAAGTCAGCAACACTCTATCACATAGTGGTCTTTCGTGTAGAGATAGTCTAGGCAACCTAGGCTTCACCTTGGAACTTGGTTCTGAAAAACTGTATTTACCTGTTTGCTCTGAAACTATAATTTCTAATCTAATTGATTCTGCAAGGAGAATTGGAGCGTTACAAGCTTTGTAAGAAAATCTGTTTGTTATTGCAGTTAGATAATACAAGCACACATAGTAAAAAATATCAATATTTTTGTTATTAATTTGTTGGAGGATTGAAAAACTTCAAAGTTTGTTAATTTATCATTTTCTTATTATGTAAATTGTTTTGTTTAAGTTTTTATTTTTATAATTTTTTATTTGTTAGATAATTTTGTTTCTCAGTGTTAAGTTGTTACAAGGATGAATTGATTGCCCTCTGAATTGTTTATCGTGATTTGTTCTATTGAGTTACTTGTGAGATTTTTCTGTTTAATGTGTAACATTAACAATGCACATTCATGTTAACATGACATAAGTCAGAGAGGAGTGGTAGTTGACAAATCAACATATGAACCAGAACATAGGCGGATAAAGGGTCTACGAGGAGACGGTTACCTTAGTGGAGTCCTTGCAGACACCCATGACATTGAGAACTGAAACTGAAGAGTCATTTCACTGGCTCCTCTTCACCTTTGATCTCAGACCCAAAGGTTCAACAAACTATTCTAACAAAGGACGATAACTTCTTAATATCGACATGTGATGGTATATGGGATGTATTGTCAAGCCAGAATACAATGAGTAACGTAACTGAAAGATTGAGGCACGGGGATCCCAAACAGTAGGGATGGAACATGTGAAAGAAGCAATGTGGCTTAATTCATCGAACACTCTGACTGTTGTGGTAATCTGATTCTCCTGAGTTCTGACAGACCTCAACAATGGCAGAGGATGGTTAAGGTTTTGTGTTTATGATGAAGCTCAACCTCAGTTACAAATGCTTCGAAGGGACAGAAATCAGTCTTTTTGGTAGTATATATAAAGAGGGATTGACCGGTCCGACGATTGGTTCTCTAATTTGCGTTTAGTTACAAAGAGATAAAGAATGAAGATTTACACAGAGGAAAAGACATGTTTGTAATGTGTCTGATCATTTCTGATTCATCTGTTTGTTAGGTTGTTTCGGAAGAGAGAGTACAAATGAAAAAGGAAACATGAAGTTTTCTTCCGACTTAGGACTATTGAAATCATAAATTATTTCATAGTCAAACAACATATGATTACTTAGGAGTTGAAACCTTTGGGTTTTGTTTATGCCTCATATGATTGTGTATTTTTTTTTGGTTTCCGTTTCTGGATTTTTATGTTGGTTTTAAAGCTTTTAATAAACGGATTCATGCTAAAGTAAAAACTGCATCATGTAAAGTTCAAAGGTTCATTCGATGGTTTCTTCTAAACACTGAGTTATGAGTTTATGTTGCATTGTGCATATTAATTAAGATAAAATAATTATTATTTTGTTAAAATGTGTGAGAATCAAGCTTAATGAGAAACATCAAATAAAATAATCCAATCTTTACAGAGTTAATTAGGTTGATAACCAACATAAACAATGTACTAAAAAATATTGCGGTCAACAATTGTAGAAGCTAACCTTATATTCCAATTCCAACTTTCTAGGAAAAAAAACACAATTTGAGATTAAAAGGCAATTGTGCTAAACCGTTGAATAATAAAAAAATATTGCTAACAGCTTTTATCCTGTAAGATAATTATAAATTACATTTTGAAGATAAAGATCAAACAAATTTTGAATGCAAAAAAAAATATTTTAACTTTCAGTATCATTTATTTTTTAAATCTAAAGTATTGTAACTTTGAAATAAAAACACGACTTGACAAAAATTAGGTTTCAATTCGTGGCATTCCAAAATTAAATGCTACAAAAACATTTAACTAAATTTCTAAATAGGAAAAAAATACTCTTTAGATGTTAGAGTCTTTAGTGAAATATATTATATAATCTGATTAATTTTATAAAGGTACTATTTACATTAACTTTTCCATACAATAAAGATTTTCTAAGAATAATATATTCGGTTTGAATTGATAAATATTTAACATAAAAAAGGAAAATAGAGATCAAAACATAAAATAATAATAAAATTTACATAAACTACACATATTTAGAAAACAGATCATTTATTAAAAACATTATTAAAACATATACTATCAAACACTAATCATTATCTTTTATTATGGATATCCATGTATAAATACAAACATAAGTAACAAAATAAATTAATATAATAATATCTAAAAATCATAATGGAGTTTTAGTTGAGTTTTTATATTGATGACAAAAAAAATATCATAGTGAAAATTTCAAATTATCATTTTTAACATCAAAGTCATTCTATTACTCAAACCAAAATGTCATTATCTGTTTTATTATTAAGTGCAATACAATATAAAATAATTTCAAAGTAGCAAAATTTAAAATGAAAATGTGTCACAGAAAGTCAGAAATGAAAAGGATCTAGTTAGAATAAAAAAAATACTACTCCATTTAAAATAGTCTATTATTAACCTCTTCACTTATTTATGAAAAGTGTAAATGCTTTTAAAATAAGTACTGTATTAAGATGACCCATTGGACCTGTTAAGGTTCTACAGACCCATTAATTATAATCATAACCGGTTTACGGATTATAGTACCTAACCGGTTTAAGGATTAACAACAACAAGAAAAGAGAAGCTACGATCTCTCTCCAACCTTACGATCTCAGAATCAAAACCCTTAACCCTAATTCCTCAAATCCGATTCATTTCTCTCTCGATCAGCGGCGAAGATGGTGTTAGCGGAGCTCGGCGGGCAGATCGCCAGCGCGTTACAGAAGATGAGCAACGTGACGATCATCGACGAGAAGGCTCTGAATGAATGTTTGAAAGAGATCACTCGCGCTCTTCTCCACTCGGACGTTTCTTTCCCCCTTGTGAGGGAGATGCAGAACAACATCAAGAAGATCGTCAACCTCGAGGAGCTAGCAGCTGGTCACAACAAGCGACGGATCATCGAGCAGGTTCGTGTTTTTTTTTTTATCTCCGGAATTTGATGAAATCGGATTTGAGTATTTACTGAACTATTCGTTTGTTTATCTCAGGCGATATTTAGTGAACTGTGTAAGATGTTGGATCCAGGGAAGCCTGCATTTGCACCCAAAAAGGCTAAACCTAGTGTAGTTATGTTCGTTGGGTTACAAGGTGAGGTCTTTGTAAGGTTGTGATTCGTGGTTGATTGAAATAGACGTAATTTTACTTGCTAATGTTATAGGTGCGGGTAAGACCACAACGTGTACCAAGTATGCTTATTATCATCAGAAGAAAGGGTACAAACCAGCTCTAGTGTGTGCCGATACTTTCAGGGCTGGTGCTTTCGATCAGCTGAAACAGAATGCCACCAAGGCTAGAATCCCCTTTTATGGAAGGTAAGACCTTTGGTGCTTTCTTTTCCATTAGAATGGTAGCTCAGATACATGAGGTTCTGTTTCCAATGTACAAAGTTTGTGAAGTTGTTTGATATATGATCCAGATTTGGTTTAGGACTGGGGCTTCGAAAATCTCCACTGTAAAGGAATATGCATGCTTAATATCTTTCTTTTTCATTATTCAGCATGTTTCGTCATACTTCTCTGCGTTCCACTCATGTTTAGGAGTTTCTTTAAGCCCTTTTAACCTCTTTTTAGGTCTTCGGTCTATATTTTCAATTACTGTGACTGGGGTTTTTGTAGTTCTGACTTACTTTAATGACAGTAAGTAAAAGAGGGAGATGAAAAAAAGAATATATTCTATATGGCTAATGCTGGGTTGTGATTCTTTGCAGCTACACGGAATCCGATCCTGTGAAAATTGCAGTTGAGGGAGTTGATACGTTTAAGAAAGAAAACTGTGATCTCATTATTGTTGACACCAGTGGACGCCATAAACAAGAAGCTACTCTCTTTGAAGAAATGCGTCAAGTTGCTGAAGCTACGGTATGTTCTGTGATCTTGAAAGTCTTATGTTTGTTCCTTTGTTGATGTTACAGGCTCTGATCATGGTCTATTCATTTTGCAGAAACCAGATCTTGTTATATTTGTCATGGACAGCAGTATTGGTCAAGCTGCATTTGACCAAGCTCAAGCGTTTAAGCAAAGTGTTGCTGTGGGAGCTGTGATTATCACTAAGATGGACGGTCATGCCAAGGGTGGTGGTGCTCTTAGCGCGTAAGTATCTTTCACCTACTGAAGTCTTAAGTGTGAAAATCTTGCGGGATTTTCCAGTTGGACAATTGAATGTGATCCGTTTTCATTTTGTTAGTGTTGCTGCTACAAAGAGTCCTGTGATATTCATCGGAACAGGAGAACATATGGATGAGTTTGAAGTGTTTGACGTCAAACCATTTGTCAGCCGTCTCTTAGGTAACTTTCATGGCATTGGTTGAATATTATTACGCTTTAATGAGAGTAATCGAAGTCTCTCAACGGGTTGTTTGTTTACTCGGAATCCTTTTCTATGCACAACAGGAATGGGTGATTGGTCTGGATTCGTGGATAAACTACAAGACGTGGTACCTAAAGATCAACAGCCCGAACTTCTGGAAAAGCTCTCTCAGGGTACCTTCACATTGAGAATTATGTACGACCAATTCCAGAACATACTGAACATGGGTCCACTGAAGGAGGTCAGAGAATCTCTTGCCAAAAGAATTATTACTAGGCTTAAGAGCTTAAGAGCGGGAGGTGCTTGAGTGATATATCAACCTGAGGTTTTACGTTTGTGTGTGTAGGTTTTCTCAATGCTGCCTGGAGGTGCTGCTGATATGATGCCGAAAGGACATGAGAAAGAAAGCCAAGCTAAGGTAAAGCGATACATGACAATGATGGATTCTATGACAAACGAAGGTGAGAGCAATAACATATCTTATAATTCGGATAAGGTTTCCGAGTAGAAGTAATAACTAATGTGTAACTGGTGCAGAACTGGACAGCTCGAACCCGAAGGTGTTTAACGAGTCGAGGATGATGAGGATAGCGAGAGGGTCAGGGAGGCTTGTGAGAGAAGTGATGGAGATGTTGGAAGAGTACAAGAGGCTAGCAAAGATATGGAGCAAGATGAAAGGGCTCAAGATCCCAAAGAGTGGAGACATGAGCGCACTCTCGAGAAACATGAACGCTCAGCACATGAGCAAGGTCCTCCCTCCTCAGATGCTTAAGCAGATTGGTGGCATGGGCGGTCTACAGAGTCTCATGAAACAGATGGGTTCGAGCAAGGACATGATGGGAATGTTCGGCGGCAAAGACAAGTAGTCTCTTTCTTGCCCACCTCACCCAACCCAACCGCAACTACACCTTTCTAGTTTGTCATTATTAGTTTCTCTTTTTTTTATTTGTAAACAAATAATTTTATTTCTCTTTTCTATTAGTATTTACTTGTTATCTCAAGAGGAAGAAGAGCAAGATTTTATTTCGAATATCAGGAACTCCTGGTAGACACCAATGACGACAGTCAGGTACCGATGGATAATTACTCCATAAACTGACATGACCATAGCTTCTAAACGCTGACATCGAAGTTACATCCAATATCAATATCGATACAGGAAGTGACATGTTCTTGACTACTTTGATCATTTCAGTGACTATGCTTCTGTCTCTTACCTTCAGTATCTGGGGCTGGATACCTTGTCAAATTGCATGCTCTATGATCAAATATAATACAGCAACACGAACAAACTTAAAACTAACGATGATCTAAAGAAAAAGCAGAACAAGAAAGGGTAAAAGCTAAGGAACTTCGGTTTGTACTTCCAATACGAAGGCTCAAACGTAGGAAACAACACACGGGTATTGTTTGGATCAATTATATTCTCTACCCAAGAACGCTATCCTTTTCGTTATATTATTCCCATTGACTTCATAAACACTCTTCTTACCATCCAACCCCGTCATTAACATACATATCAAAGATTCCCACCGTGTTCTACTCATCGAATCTTTAACAAAAACTATCCTTTTACCTCTCCAACACATGACACTTGTAACCTCGGACATAACTCTAATATCAGGATTTCTGGTATACGATTAAGGATTTAGTAGTTGATTTGACTATTTATATTACCAAAAATACACTTACATTTTCGGTCACACATAAATTCATTGTGTGAGTAAGATTAAAACATGTGGAAAGATAATGCGGTGATTACAGAGTTATTAAACAAGACTTTGATCCTTCAAAAGATTAACGCATTGCCAGTCGCACAAAATTGAATTCATAGGCTGAGAAAGCAGGCGTGGATGATCCATTAGTTGTGGGCGGTTGAAGCGTTCTAATAACAATGCTTAGCTTCCACCTCCACTTCAAATACTCCTTGTGTCCATGGCCACTCCCTGAGCAGTTAAAACCTTTCTCTACAAATGGACACTCGGATGCGTTATACAAAGGGTAGTCAACATCAACGACCCGATTCCCATCAAATACGTCACATTCTTTGTTATCCGTAACAGAGGCGTTAAACTGCAATGCACCATTGTAACCGAGGCTAGGAACAACGTAAAGATAACCACTAGTGATGATAACAAAAAAACGAGACGAGTGTTACGGTGATGATAAGCACCTGGAACAAGTGTGAGATCTCTTTTGACCACATGCTCCAAAAGAAGTTTATTGATTGATATATATATTATTTATTTATTGGTGGGAAGTATATTCATATTGTTTTGCCAATTTTGGCAATTAAGCTCTCACATGTTTGTAATTACCGATGATTTAAGATGATTGCAGAAGGTCAGAGCAAATAGTTCATAGTATAGCAATGTGCTCTGGTAAAGAGGAAAAACGTTACAAGACAAGAAAAACATGTCAAGAACAGAGATTTGATCAAATCGTGAAACTTGATCTAGCTTCGGCCTGGTCTGCTAATTGCAGTAAATTCTTAAATAAATAACTAAAAAAACTCATTTTCCTGACAAAATCTCTCTGGTATATATCTACACACAACAGGACGCAAACCTAAGCTTGCGTGATCCTTATCTAAACCCTGCATAGAAGCAGAAGTTTTATAACATCTATCAGCAGCTCCATCTATTATGGTTGTTTTGTATCAAGAACCAATGGAGTTCCATTTATATTAGCTCTTCTTCACTTTGCTAATATATGCCTGAAAGTTGAACACAAAGACATTGGTTAATGAAACCACATATGACTGGAAATTTAGTCTGGAGCTGGCAAACAGACCTGGACAAGCTTGGTAAGCTTTGGTTTTGAAGCTGATAGATAATGGTCGATCTTCTCTTGTGTCTGAGGAATGTTTCCCGTTTGAATTGCGCCTGTAACTTTGTCAACAGCCTTTTTGACAATGTTTTTGTAAGCATCTTTATTCATTCCACCTTCTTTCCAAGCAGGTTTTAGAAGCTCCTTAACAATCTCCACAAGAGCGAACTTAAACGCTTTCATTCCCTTGGGATCTTTTTCTTTCTTGCTGTTTTCACCCCCTGCTCCATCATCATCATCTTCTTCTTCTTCCTCTACTACGTTGGCAGCATCCTCTACGGTTTCTTTCTCTTCTTGTTCAGTCTTTCTCACATCTGGCTCTTTGCTACCTTCTTCATCTATCTTTTTGTCCCTGTTTTCCACACAAGAAGGCTTTGGAGTTCCAGCTAACGAGACCAAACTGTCAGTGTTGTTTATCTGTAATGTAGTAACAGCTGGAACTACTCCGGCTTGCATGGAGTTATTACTAAGTAGGTCACTTTGAGTATGTGAAGACTGTTCACCTTTTCCATATACTTCAGACACCTGCATTGCCTGTTTTGGATTCAAAGTAGGATGAAGCTGCGGAATTGTCTGCCCGTTACCGAAAAACTGTGCTAGAGATGCTGAGATGTTACTAATATGATTAAGCTCTTCCCTACTCACAGTGTTTTGAGCACTTCCATTCTCATGATTGCTCGAGTTTAAGCCACCAGGAAGATGTGTAGTAGCAGCAGCAGGTGGCAGCACTTGACTTCCTCCAACAGGTAGTGGTGTGCTTTGGTAAGGCACTGCACTATGATTCTCAATGTTCTGATTGAATGCTTGGACTGGAGGAGCTGTGTTAGCGATGTTATTACTGAAACCATGATGCGAAGAAGCTACAGTCTTTTCTCCAACTGTTGGAAACATACCAATACGCTGAGATGTAGCTGCAGAACCATGCTCATAAGCAGGTGCTGAAGTATCTTTAAGGACACAGTTCTCTTCTTTGAGAGGTTTCTTTAAAGTTTTAACTCTATAATTCCAATCTGGAGACATCTCCATATCATCAATCCAGCTACCATTATTATTATTACCGTTAGCTCCCTCACTAGACTTCCCTGTATCTGATCTTTCAATATTGTTCCATCTATGACTGTTCCGCACCCTCTCTGTTGTGCCACTATGATTATTACTGTCATGTCTACTAAACATCTGGTCTTGCGGCTTTCTCTCAAGACTTCTCCTCGCAGGAGGAGGAGCACCATGGTGAGAGAATCTGCAACTTGTGCCATTACGACAGTTCCCTAAGGCAAAGTACCTGCAAGGAACATTGGAGATCCTGTTGTATTCTCTCTCAGGACCATCCCTTCTGTCTCTGTGGTTTCTCAAGATAGGATCAGAAGTATCTCTTCTTGAATTATTATGATCCTCTGGATAATCAGACCTCCCACCAACCCTCAAGGGATACTGTTCTCGTGATACTTCAGTATAGTATTTGGTATCTCTATTCTTAGCTTCCCAATCATAGTCACCAGCTCTACTGTATCTACCTTCAATATCTCTCCCTGACCGTGGTGAAACTCGTGCTCTCGTCTTGTGTCTGTCATAGGATCCTCCTGCATCTCGCCTTAATGGACTTCTGCTACGGCTACGGCTCGTGCTCCTGCTGTTACTTCTACTTCCACTCCTATTGACAACACGGCACAAATCAATCAAACACAAGTACTATGTCAACAAAAGGAATAAGACACTGTTTAACAGACACTGACCTACGGGTACGAGGCCTGTCCCAATACGGTTGCCTACTTTCATCTTGTTCAGAAGACTTTCTAGTATCATAGTAACTCATCATGGCGTCATCACTTTCTTCATGTGAAACTCTGCTTCTGGGAGGCCAAGCTTCTCCTGGATGTTGTCTAGATTTCAGATGCTCGTCGTCATCATCAGGAACAGATCTCCTATTTCCATTTCTACCATTACCCTCTGGAAAGAATCTTGCATGCTCAGGATCTTTGTCGTGGTAATAAGAAGCTGACTTCTGAACGTAATCATTTCCATTCTGAGTGTCTTCTTGCTTGGAGTCCCATTTTGAAACACGTTTCCGCCCAGAACCACTCATTCTCACTATAATGAAGATAGTCTGCAGGGAGGATTAAATACGTTTCAACTAAGCCAAAGCTTATAATCAAAGTACACTCAAGCAGAAAGCACATCTCAATTCTCAAAAGGACAAGGCGTAAGATTCTAGACCAAACTAATGTAACTAATTGCCCAGTGACTAAATTAAGATTCAGACAGAGAAAAAAAAAAACAATTTTTCTAAAAGAACAAAAGTGAGCATAAGATCCTGTCTAAATCTTAATTTAGTCACTTGATCTCAATTCTAAAAAGTGCAAGGCCTATGATTCTAGACCAAACTAAAGTACCTAATTGGCTAGTTTTGTCCGAGAGATAAGAGATAAGGAACTGAACTAACTAAGAGTCAGACAGAAAAAAAAAAAAAAACTAATATTTCTAAAAGAACAAAAGTGAAGCATAAGATCCTGTCTGAATCAATGCTGGAACAGCTACTCTGCAGCTAACAAGGGTTTCCTTGACAATTACTCACGAGTAAACTGAACTAAATTCGAATCTCTTAAGTCTCATGCCCTTCCTAAATTGGAGCTTACTCAAGTTTCTGGAAACCCTAAATTGAAGAGGGTCTAATTAATATATTAAGACACAGAGAAAGAGAGAAGAAGGATACTTACGTAAATTCAGAGATAGAACGGCACTAGCCAGAGAGAGAAACCCTAGCAGCGTGCAATTTAAGTGTTCATCGACGATGATGCGTGTATCTATCTAACGAATCTTTGTCGCTTCTAGGGTTTCCGGAGAAGGTTACGACTTGTCGAGCGAGGAAGGACGAAGACTTAAACTTTTTTGTGCTTTCTGATTAGTTTGAGCTTTCTGTTTCTTCTTCCAGGGTAGGTTGTGTTTTTACACTTTTACCCTCTGCGGGGTGGGACCCGCTCATAGTTTTAGTTTAATGCTTAACGAACCGAACACGACCATGATTATTGCAATCCCTTAACAGGGTAGCTTAGCATAAATGTGATTAAAAATAAGTAAATATGAATGATTAAAGGAAAATACGCACCTTCGGGAAAGTCACGAAGGCACGCCCCTTCGGGCCACGTGTCGGCAGTTCATTCGCCCGAACAGAGGTAGAGTCGCGTTGTTTTGTCTTTTTTTTTCATTCTTTCTTTCTTTCATCTCTCTTCGTTCTCTCTCCTTCACCGATGGCGAAAGGCGATTTCTCGCCGATTTCTTTCACAATCGGTGGTTCTCCTCAGTGAACGGTGTTGCTCGCGGTGGCGACGACGGAAAACAGCGTCCCTTCCTAGGGTTCGTCTCATCGATCGACGAAAACGGCGAGATCTCTGAATAAGAGACGGAGGAAGACGATGTGTCGGCGAATCCGAAGAAAAGATGAGTTGCATGTCTTTTATTTGTCTATTTCATCATGAGTCTAGAGATTTTAACACAATTTCTGTCTTTGATTTGTTATTTATTTTCTGTTTTTTTTTGTTTGCAGATGATTTGTTCACGATGAGGAGGTCAAAGTTGCTAGACAAAACCCCCTCCTCCACCCCTACGAAATTTTATAAAAGGTAAAAATCTGTCTTTGATCTTTACAGTTAGATAAAATGAATGTGTTTTTTCTGTGGAATTGGATTAAGCATTTTTTGTATAGGAATAACCGATCTCTTTGCACTTGTGAATGTTTTGAATCTTATTATTGGTTGTAGTGAATTTATAATTGGATAAAACCATTGTCTTTGCTCAGTTGAATTAGCTATTGTTGCTCGATATATGCATTGTCTTTAACACGATTTTTGGTTTGTGGTTTGAATCTTAACTATGTGTTAGGTTGGTAATAAATTGCTTTTGAGGTGGTTAGACTGAGTAATGGTTGTCTTAAATAGAAAAGAGAGTATTTTTGTGATGAAGGGGTAACTGATATATGTCAAATCCGTTGCGGTTGGTTGTGATCAATGCTCTTCTTCTGTGTTTGTGTATTAAAAATCTACCTTCTCTTCTTTCTTTATCTCATTGCAAACCGTGTTTTAAAAAAAGCTTCCTTGTTCTCTTTCTTCTTTATCTCATTCCAAACTTTGTTGATATGGATTCCTATCCATCGTCTGGTCCCTCAAAGTTTGTTGAACTATTGAATAGTCAACAAACTGTTACTTTTGGTAACTATGAAGATAGTGTTCAACTATCTTCATCACAGCTTCCATTTCTTGGTAGTGAAGGTACTGATGCCTCAAACTATGAGGGAGACACTGCCACAGCTCCAAAAGAGCGACGGAAATGGACACAGAGTGAAGATATTTTGCTTATCAGTGCATGGTTAAATACTAGTAAAGATCCGGTGGTTAGCAACGAGCAAAGAAGAGGAGCATTTTGGTCTAGAGTTGCTGCCTACTTTCAGGCAAGTGCTGGTGATGATGGCTCGGATCAGAGACAGTCAAGGCACTGCTAGCAGCGTTGGCACCGCATCAATGACCTAGTCTCCAAATTCGCCAGAGCGTATGAGGCTGCTACTAGAAAGCTCAGTAGCGGTCAGAGTGAAGATGATGTCTTGAAAGAAGCTCATAAAATATTCGAAAAAGACCAGAAGAAAACTTTTTCTCTAGAGCATGCATGGTTAGAACTACGGTACGACCAGAAGTGGTGCTCTCTTGGTACTGCTAAAAAGGCTGTGAGCTCGAGGAAGAGGACTTGTGAGGAAGGTGCAGAGACAGAGAGTTCTCAGGCAGAAGGTTTGAAGCGTCCACAAGGTGTGAAGGCTGCAAAGGCAAGTGGTAAGAAGAAGGTTCAAGTGGATAATAATCTCAATAAGTTTGAGACTACGTGGGCTTTCAAAAAGGCAGATTTGGAGGCGAAAGAGAGGGTGTCTTTACTGGAAGAGAGGTCGTTTAAGATGAAACTGCTGGAAAGTCTTCTCGCGAAAGGAGACAGAGTTGCTGAACATGAAGAATCACTAAAAAAGAAGCTCATAACCGACTTGCTCGTAGAGTAAAGTTGATGTCTTTAAGGTTAATGTTCCATGTTTAATGGTTGATGTCTTTAAGGTTAATGTTCCATGTTTAATGGTCGATGTCTTTAAGGTTAATGTTCCATGTTTAAATGTTTCTTGTTCAAGGTTTCATGTTTAATTTAAATGGTTGATGTCTTTAAGTTATGTGTATTTTAAATGTTTCTTTAAGTTTAATGTTGCTTGTTCTTGTTCTGTTTAAGTTATGTGTATTTTAAATGTTTCACTTTTCTTGTTGATGTTTCAGGAGTGGAGATAGAGTGACAGAATAGGAGGAGACAGAGACACAGAGTGGAGTCACGAGATTTTTATGTGGAGTGTGTGTATATGGTCGTGTGTCTGTTTGTATGTAGAGTGTGTGTATATACTCATGTGTCTTTTTGATTATTAGGTAGAGTGTGTGTGTGTCACGAGATTTGTAGGTAGAGATTTGTATGTATATGGTTGTACTCGTGTCTTTTTGTGTCACGAGATTGTACAAACAATTTTGATTATATATATGTCACAAGATTGTACAAACAATTTTGATTATATATATGTCACAAGATTCATTCATTCGAGCACATTCAATTCTCCATTCTCTCAATTTCTCAATTCTCTCATACAAACAAATCTCTCACAAACACATATCTTTTCATACAAATAAATCTCTTATGGCATCTTCCTCACATCACAATGAAGAAGAATTTGAGGAAGAATCACATCAAGAATTTGAGGAAGAATCACAAACACCACAAACACTTGATCAAATGTTTGATGAATTTTTTGATCAACAATTTGATCAAACGTTTGACAGTTTGTGCACTATATATGGTGATCAAGAAAACGAAAGGAGGTCAAGGAAAAAAAGAATTTTTATCGAGAGACATCGTGAAGAAGGCCATATGCGTTTATGGAATGATTATTTTAGTGAAACTCCAACATATCCTGCTAATCTTTTTCGGCGACGATTTAGAATGAACAAGCCATTGTTCATGCGCATTGTTGAGCGTCTCACCAATGAAGTTCCATTCTTTCGACAAAAAAGAGACGGTCTCGGAAGGCTTGGTCTCTCTACACTTCAAAAGTGTACAGCGGCTATTCGTGTGTTGGCATATGGTTCTGCGCTTGATACGGTCGACGAATATCTCAGGCTCGCTTCAGCCACCAGTCAATTATGTCTAGAAAATTTTGTTCAAGGAATAATTGATTTGTTCGGCGATGAATACCTAAGAAGACCAACAAATGCTGATTTACAACGTCTACTTGATGTTGGCAAGTATCGTGGATTTCCCGGTATGATAGGAAGCATCGACTGTATGCACTGGCAGTGGAAGAATTGTCCCACAGCTTGGAAAGGACAATATTCGCATGGTTCGAAACCACCCACAATCGTTTTGGAGGCGGTCGCTTCATATGATCTTTGGATATGGCATGCGTTTTTTGGAGCTCCAGGTACCTTAAATGATATCAATGTTCTTGATCGCTCACCTGTTTTTGATGACATAATAAATGGTCGAGCACCGATAACGAATTTCTCGGTCAACGGAAAAGAGTATAATTTGACTTACTATCTCACCGATGGTATTTATCCGCAATGGGCAACTTTTATCCAATCTATTTCACTTCCGAAAAACCCTAAAGCAGCTTTATTTGCTCAACATCAAGAAGCGGCCCGCAAAGATGTCGAACGTGCTTTCGGAGTCTTGCAAGCACGATTTGCCATTATTAAAAACCCGGCACTTTATTGGGATAAAGTCAAGGTTGGGAAGATTATGAGAGCATGTATCATACTTCATAATATGATAGTAGAAGATGAACGAGATGGATACACTCAATTTGATGTTTCGGGTTTTCAACACGGAGAAGACATCGGAAGTTCACATGTCGATCTCAGCTATTCTACAGATATCCCTACAAATGTCGCCAATCATATGGATGGTCGATCAAGAATTCGTGATAAAAAAGCGCATCAACAACTGAAACGAGATTTGGTTGAACATTTATGACATAAATTTGGACATTCTCAAGACAACAACTGAGTTCGGTGTCTCTTTCTAATTATTATCGTTTATGTTTTTATATTTCTATTTTAAAATCTATGTTTAATATGTTATGTTTGATCTTGTTTTATTAAATAATTAAAGTTTATCTTCTTTGAAAAAAATAATGTTTTAAAAAAATATTATTTTTTTATTCATAACAACATTAATTAAGGGACTTGCAATAAACCACTACAATTTAAGTATACCAAAGTTCCTTACCTTAATTTTAATAATTAAAAAATCACAAAACCCCACTTAAGGAACCCTTAATGGTTTTTGCAATAATCATGCTCTTATGTTTCGCTAAGCGGCCCGTTCTCTACCAATACGACCTTCCTAGTAGCTTTTATTAGATTTTTTACTTAGGATATTTTCTTTGTTTCTTTGATACGGTTGAACAAAAAAATTCTAGACATAATAACACAATCCATTTATATCGTATAATTAAGCTTAATGTGACTGATAAAAGGCTACGAGTTGTCCACCGAAGAAGGACGAAGACCGACGCAAGTATTTGGCTCCGATTGGTGACACATAATATTGACATTAAGTTGTGGAATTGTAATGGTTTTGATTGGTGACATGAGTTAGAGTTGAAGTAGTTTGATTTATGTTGTAACTAGGTATGTGCCCGCGCTACGCGCGAGTTTTCTGTCTATTTATCTAATTTTCATTTCAAAGTTATGTTATATATATATATATATATATATTGAAATCTATTTGTGATTCAGGGTGGAACGGAATTATCAATTGTTAAAAAAGAAAGTAGATAGATGACTTATTTTTTGTGTGAATGAAACATATTTTTGTATTGATGTTTTTTTTAATTTGATATAAGCTTTTTGTGTGATATACAATAGTTTAAAATTTTAGCTATACGTGGAATTGTAGAGCATTTTTATTGATCCATGCTGATGATACTATCTATTAGGTTTAGTAGTTAATATATATTGGAAGGAAATGGTGAATTGTATATAATAACCTTGGCATTTAAAGTTTAAATATAATTATTTAGCTTTATTTTACGTTTAGAAATTATTATTTTTGTTGTTGTTATGACAAAGTAATGGTGAGAATGTAAAAATATATTTTTGGGGATATTTTCTTTTGTTTTAAAATTAAAAACATAGAAGAAAACAATATATGAAAGAAACTAAAATTTAAACATAACAACCCATATTAATTTACGCTGAAATAATATATAACTTTCCCTACATATCGGACAACTTATGGTTGTACGAAACCACTGATTAATGCAAGGAAAATAAAAATTATGACCGCATGTAAGAGAGTAAATATTGTTTACATTGTCGTAATTCTCGAAGCATATAGCATCGTTTTTCTCTTTTGTAGTTGGAGGCCTATTAGTGTCATCTATATTCGTGATGATTAGATCGACGTCAAGTCTTACAGTCGTGTTTCGGTTGTAGTATTTGATGGTTAGAGTAACTTGAAGATCATTAACTAAGATATTGTCGTTCCCTCTTAGTAAATTCATCACGTATTGTTAATCTCATGAATAAGGAATGTTGACTCGTGGTGGTGAATGTCATGGTATGTTAACATGAATTTCATGTTCTCAGTTGTGGAATCATTAAAATTACCTTGATTGTCAATAATAAATGGTAGGTAAAAATCAATGGAAACTTGTTGTGTGTTGGACATGTGGACGTAGATATGGAATGTTTGCTATGGATTTGCTCCTGGAAATCTTGTTTGCTGTGAATATTGATGAGAGAGAAGTGAGTCGTTATTCATGTTTGTGTTCTTTGTGGATATAGTGCTATAGATATGTTTTATAGATGGTGATTATTTGTGGATTTTTTTTCTTAACTACTTTTTATGTTTGTTCGTAAGTAGGCTAAAACCACATAAGTATATATATAAATATTCCTTTTTACAAAAATAAATTTTCACATATACTTGTAATAATAACATTTGATGCAAATTAGTCGAGATTTTTAATGTGTCAGCTAGGTGGGAGTTTGTTGTCGTGAAACTTGTTTGTGATTGTTGTTGTAACCTCAATAACTTGGGATAGGCATGCATATTCAATTAGTCTAAGTTATACGGTTCGGATTCGATTCAATTAAGTCTTACTAAATTAACTCAAATAAAATTTAGTTTGGTACTCTATTAGTTTATAATTCATTCCAAAGTGTTTTTTTGTTAGATTTGGTTTAAATTTTGTTAAAAAATTGAAATAACTGAATGTATAAAATAGGTCTTGACATTCGGGTTTTCAAGTGGGGTTCAGATCGGTTCATGACGGATATGGATCCGGATCCTTCAGGTATAGAAAAATTGATTCAATAGGTACTTGTGATTTTTTGGTTAGGTTTCAGATCGGTTCTTACGGAGTCTAGGTCATTCAGGTGGGAAAATCAAAAACCTGTTGAAAAAACTAATTTTGAATACTAACGGGTACGATTCTAAATTTTTGGTTATTTTTTGGTTCAATTCTTCGATATTTAGGTTTTTAGATAAAATTTAACTCATAACCTATTTACCCAATATTTTTAACATAAACCAGTGAAAGAAACAAAAATAACTAACAATAAACCAAAATTTATTAAAATACAAATTGTTAAATCATTAGAAAAAATAATAGAGACCGAGAACACAAATCTTACAAACATAAACAACATCTTATAACTCGAATCAATTATATTGGTTTTAAAAAATCCGACACATGTTTCTTCTATAAAGAATTTTATAATCAATTATAAACTGAGCAAAGAAAATAAACTTTATTAGAGATACAATTATACAATTATACGAAAAAAGATCTAAATATATTATTATTGTTCAAATTACTAAAGCCTACTAATTTTATTTTTAAAACTCAAGCCCAAACATAAGACAAAGCCCAATCCAAATTATCATTCAACGAATAATATGATGACAAAGGTCATTTTTTCCTCCAAGGGGAAAAAACTCTACTTTATTGTATAAGACTTAACAATGTTATCATTATCCACGGGTTCTTGATTTGAGTTTTTTAAGGAAAATTAAAAAACTGTTTTTTTAATTTTGTAAGAAAAATTAAAAAATTGTTTCTTAAAACCTTTAAATAAGAAACAGTTTTTTTTAATTTTTCTTAAAAAAAAACTAAAAAACAGTTTATTGACTTTTCTTAAGAAACCCACCTTAAAAATCGGTGGATAATCATGCTTTGAGTTACAAGTTTTACTTATTCCCTTTATAAAATTACTAACTCAAAAGTTAACTCAACATCAAATTAAATCTCGTGTTTAAAAGTTGAGTTAGCATTTAATGATTTAAAAAAACACACAAAAAAACAGAGAAAGAAAACAAAATAAATTTCATAATGTTACTAACTAGTTGATAATGACTTTAGAAATAAGTAACATAATTATATATTCTATTAACTATCAGGTTATTTTATGGTACATCACTACTAACCATAATAAATAGATAGTTAACTTAAATATGATTTAATAAAAAAAACTTTGTAATTTATCGTTAATATCAAAATGATATGAGTAGTAATTAGTTGTTCTGTATACCAGTTCTATATAAAATTTAATTTTTTTATTTGATAAATTATTCTTAAGATATCATGAAAAATAAGATGATTTTATTACCTCAAAACCATTTAAAAAAAACATTGTAAAACATAATTGTATGACTATTTTGCATATTATATATATATATATATATATGTGTATTCTCAAGAATAAAAAAAATATTTTTTACGTAAAATTATTTTTCAACTAATCGTTGACTATGCAAATTTGGAAACGAGATATTAATCATAATCGCATAATGGAAGCTAAAGGTTTTCTTCCATTATTTAATAGTTGACTATTAAAGTCTTAAATTTGTGCAGTAAACGATTAGTTGAAGAATAAATTTACAGAAATGATACTTGAATATTAAAAATATTGATTACTAATAGTTCATGAATAAAAGGCTTATTTTCCCGAATTAGACTCAAAAACACATTAACATGTTTTGAGTTTTTATAAGAACATATAAAATGGATTGATAATTCATTTTAACTCAAAATTTTATAAATTGAATTGATATTTGACTTAGAAAATTTAATACATATTAACGAGAAAATTGACTTCATCCAAAGTTAAAAATGATTAGTGCTTATTTGAGTTGCATGGTTACTGAGACTTTAAAGTATGAATTTTTACTAACGTCTTCTTCGTGATGGATAATCCAACAACAGCTGCATCTCAACCATTTAATCATACCTCAAATGATTTAAGATGGGAATATGGTGTATTGTGTGATTTAAAGAAGTACGGACAAAGCAAAATGCCCATGAGAAATAAAATGTGGCAGGTTGTCATGTATCATCAAAAGCGGATCAAGAAAAATATAAGAAGGCTATTAATAAAGCAAAAAAGAAGAAAAATCTGTAGCAAAAACATGAAGAAGTTTTAAGGTTTGTTGGTTAACAAAAAAAAGGTTAACATTATGGAGGAGTTGGAAAAAGAGCTTGGAACTCTTAAAAAAATTCTCAATTCCAAGTTCCTATGGATCAATATACAACTTGCATTAACCCTGAAGCTTATTTGGTTGTAAAATCCCAACAATATAGTATCCATGATGTTCTTTCTAAAGAGAAGACACATATGTTCGCTAATACTATACGAGATGAGTTTATCAATCAAACATTGTTTTCAATGCCATTGATACTATATATTTTCGAATGTTTTGTGAAGCATTGAAACCGTTTGGGCTTGGTTGAGTGCCTCTAGATCAGTATCAGCTGAGATGACCGATTTTACATGAAGAACAACAAAGGACAAAGGTAAAATTGAAGAGTCTAGAAGAAGAATGAGGGGAAAGAAAGGTGTTCAATGATGAAAAATGTGTGGATAAATATGAAAAGAAGAACCATATTGAATCTGTACGTAACTCAAGATAAGGTAAATGCTTTCTCTCATCAAAAGATAATTCAAAGGACTCTCACATGGTTGAGTATATCTTCTAGAACATTAACAAGTGTATTACAAATATAAGGATAGAAAAGATTATACAAGTGGTGACTGGTTATGGTACAAAAATGTTGCAGGGAAGCTTCATGAGCTTAGCCTATACAAGAACAAAATTGGGTCATTTGGTATAACTTTGTCCTTAAACGAGGTGAAAAGAATGAGGACAAGTCTGGTGTCGGTTTGTTTTTTCACTTTGCTTGTATTTAGTTCATCATTTCTCTCTTTTATCCTATATTAGTTACTTGTTTGTTATTAGAGAACTGGTGGTCGACTTATGAATGTGGTGCACCAACTCTTCATAAAACAACGACAATGATCCTTGATTTAACATCAAGTTCTTCCGGGTGTGAAAGAAATTGGAGTAGCTTTGAAGGGATGAGTTTATTAATCTCATTATTTCTCTTTTACAAATATGATATGATACTTTATTAACTTTTTTCACAGATTCACACCAATATATATAAAAAATAGACTAGATGTTAGTAAGTTGAATATCCTAGTATATGGAACAATGTTTATAAAATATAAGAAAATCCAAGAAATGAAAGTTGATGTGATATTCAATGATTGTGAGAAGGTACCATTGAAGCTGGCTTGTGAGGCGTGTAGAAGATATGGACATTGATGTTAACATGGGCTTCTTACCCAAGCTTCATGCATAAGTTATCTATATGATGACGAGTTTCAATATAAAAAAAAATATTGTTGACATGAAATTTGAGCCTGATGTGTATTAAGATATTTCTTTTGTGACTCACAAGTGCTTGCTTCATAAGGTTAATATATTCACTTGTTCTCATTCCTTAGCGACTTATTGTTCGTGACTTTTTTCTTGCTTAAATTTCTAATGAATTGTCTTTATTTCTCTGTTTTGGTCTTTCTTTATGTTTAAATATAACATGCTAGTTAGGCGTGAACTTGTTCTATTTCCTTATCTAAATGAAGTTTCAACGTATCTCTCAAATTAACATGATGTTACTTCTCAATTCAGTTGTATGTTATAATAATCAACTCCTAATATATTTTTCCAATCCATGGTGGTTACTTGATCTTTAATGAATTAAGGATTGATATTACTAATATTTATTATCTTTTTTGGTATGTTCTCAAGATCAAGACAATCTGTCTTTTTTGTGTATCCCATGAATTATAATTTACATTTTTGTATATTTAATTAGATGTTTTGTGCGAAAATGTAATAAAATTGGTTACTAATGAATGTCATTATCGTATACATATAATTTAATATATTAAATAATTATTTCTAACTAGTTTGGTATAATCTCCAAATGATTTCTGATTACTCTATGTCCGGTCCACTCGTCTAACTCACGTGTAGCACAATTCCGAACACATGCTTTAGGGGTATTTGAGCTTACGCTACAATACTTAAGTAATTTTGTGGATAAGGCTATATGAATTTAGCCACATATATCCCGTTAGTGTAGTTGTCGTTACGTTTAAACATTGTATTAAGAATTTTACTATATTTTGTTAGTTTTTTACAGTAATTGGTACTATAATAGAGTTTTCGCATTTTATAGTTTTAGTGTAATTTCAGACCACTATGGCCAAAAAACACTAAATGGAGAAAAACATCAAATCAAGATCCAACCATATTATCAAGTTCAAAGACTCGATCATTTTCCAAAAGGCCTAAGAAAAGTGTTTTGCTCAACAAGACATATCAAATGTACAAGAAGTACCCTTGTAGGGAGCTCATACATGATTCCCATTGGCTGCTATTTGGTGAAATTAAAACCCTTTGAATACATATGGAATCAAATTATTTGAACGCTGGTTAGATATATATACATGATCTAGTGAAAACATGTTCGTTGGTGCTGAAATGAAATTTATAGATAAGTCAAAGCCCAAACCTCAAACAAGAGACGAAGAAGACCGCATCTGATCCACTACAGAACGATGGAACCACCCATATATATATATATATATATATATATGCCTTGTTTTCTTCTTTTGAATTTCTTTCATCTTATAAAGAAGAAACTTGTGCATCTTTCCACAAACTGACTTTGGCTTCTTATCTCATTCATCATTTTTACGGACTTAGATAATTGTATTCTAATATGAAAGGTTGAGAGCACATTTGAAAATATCAAACTAGTTTTTTCGGAGAAAATGAACTCTTCAAAAATGATCTTCGAGATGAGTTGGCTCTAGAGGCTGGCTTACGTCCCAAGGAGAGAGACATCACTTGTCATTACCGGTTTTAGTATGTATCCACTAGAATCTTCACATGACCTTTTAAATTATCCTAATTGTTTGCTTGAAGTGGTATCCTCCAAGTCTGTTTTTCAAATCCTTAGAAATTCAAACAACACAAACACAAATCTTGGTTTCACCTTTGGATTTCTTCAACAAATCTCCCAAGCTGTAGCTCAAATTCGTAAGAATCTCCATCTTCAGACCTCTCAAGCAACTGAAAGCATCTTAACCTCTTTACTCTCCACAAACTTGCTTCGTCCATCTCTTAAGATTTCTTCAAAGTTGTTCTACTAGGAGTTGACTTGAAACTCCTCCAATAAACTGCTTTTCTCCTACAAATTCGAGACCACAATATCTGAAAGAGCCTATCATGGTGCATCATTTTACTGAGGCAGAGAAAGGTTAGGGTCACCTAACTTAGCTATCTGAACTTCCCATCATAAGAATCAATAACCCCAGCATGTATACCTCGGCATTCGTTAGAGAAAATGTTCTCACTCTCATCGGACGTCTCACCAACACACAGGAGCAGAAAATCTGGGTCATTATCCCATCTCTTCCCCAAAAATGGAAGATGCAAGGCAGAGCACTAGGTTCGGATCTTGGAAACAACTATTTCCAGTTTAGATTTGAAAGGGAAGATGACTTACATCGAATGCTTAACAACATACCCATTTTTCCTACTGAGTGGTCATCCTCCAACGATGGGAGCACTACTATCACCCTCCTTTCCATCTTTGATCCCCTTCTAAATATGGATCAAGGGTCTTCCTCTCCACTACTGACATGAGGACATGGTATACAATGTGGGACAAAAACTTGGAACCTTGGAAGCTCACTAAACATCAACAAGAATTAGTCTTAGTGGATGGCCTAAAAACCCACTTATAAAATAGTCAATCATAGAGTTTGAGTCAAGTGAAGAGAGTACCAGCACCTTGGAGTATGAAAAAATGTAAACTCAATGCTCACTATGCCCGTCCCTCTCCCATCTGAGGAAAAACAGTCCCTCAAAACCTGGATACACAACACTGAAATGTTATCAAACACTGAGTAGAGAAGAACAAAGAAAAAAAGTAACTAAAATCACTACGTACTTGAGCCACGGTGAGTTATCTCCCCATTGTCTTCCACTGAAAAGAGGGATAGCAGCGAGATCCCAAAGCTTGGCTTGGCTCCCCTCGTAACACCAACTCCGTGATGGGCTTGGAAGAAACCCCAAATGCATTATATGATAAAGTTGATAGACATGGCAACAGCTTTGGTGCACGTATAATTACGAAACATACAAAAAAATACCTTCAGAAAGAAGCTTGGCCATTGCAGAGACAAACACAAAAAAAATCTTGGAAAAGCATACTACATAGGGAAAGACCTCATGGATATTCATCTTCACCTTATGTGCAGAACATGATCCACACCATTAGACACTCCAACATGGGACGTCCACCTTTCCCTCAAAGGGAGCTGAGCCAATAGAAAGTAAAGCAACCTACATGCCCAAAAATACAACTTGAAAGAGCTCTTATTCCACAACAAACCTTTCCAGCAGTGGTACATGTGGAGAATCAACAAATTCATCCCATCACTAATCATATTCCATCAATAGAAGAAGTAATGGGAGAACTACAAAAGATAACTAGTCAATGCATAAGTTGTTCAGACCTTACAGAGGCAGCACATAAAAGACATAGGATTCTACTAGAACCTCTCCCACAGGTCTCACACAACCTCACAAGCCCCCCCCCCTTTCTAATAACTCAATACTTTTCTCCAACCTAAGGAATTAGCCCCCAAATCTAGACTGAAATGGAGAATACTTAAGTCACAAACCTGAACACACAATGGAAGAAGAGATGTAGAAAAATAAATCTCAAGTCAGTTATTGTAACTCCAAATATCCTCATAGGAGCCATTTCAGGGAAAAAGAACCAAGATCTCTGAGTTCACCGGGAATGAATAGTAGCAAATTATATAAAAGACTCCAACAAATTGATGATGGAGCAGGCTCCTCCAATGAATGCTTCAATCCACCAATACAACTGATCTCGGCAATCTTGAGAAATATATCATATTTCCAGGCTCCTTTACACCCAGCTCCTTAGTCATAAAAAGCTGAAAATGTTGTGGGTCAGGAAACCCATAACAGTCCAGTGACATAAGAAGATCCACATAAGGAACTGTAACAACCCACCCCATGGGATCCAAGCTGACTCTGCATAGCACCGACCCTAAGCCTTCACATGTGAGTCCTCACTGACTCCCTATGTAGGTTTTTTGTACGCTGACGTTCCTCAAACGCAAGACCTCACCTTTTGACAACCCTTTCACTGGACAAGTTGCCACCAAGTGATCTGCATGGAGACAAAAAACACTTATGAGATAATCACGAAAGAACTACATCGGCTGCTTCCAGAGAATTTCCAAGTTGTTCCTCCTCACAAACCATGAGAAGGAGGTATATTCCTTATTTTGAAAAGGATATTGAGTTAGTAGTTTTATCATCAACCCAAAACTACATTGACTCGAGAGTATCATATAAAGGAGTTCCCTTTAATGCAATCTTTGTCTATGTAGAACCATATCATATTAAGGCTAGCAATTTGGAATGAACAAACCTCACTACAACCACCCACAGGAGACCCCTGGTTCATAATTGGATTTCAGTGGAATAATTAATAACAATAAGAAGTATGGGGGACCAGACAGAGCTGAAGGCACATTATGTGTCTTTAAGTGATCATTATTTCAAAATGACATATTCAAACTTAAACAACATGGAAGTTTCTTATCTTGGAAGGGTCAAAGGCACTCACATTTGGTTTAATGCAGGCTCGACAAAGCTATAAGCAACTGTGCAAGGTCTGACATTTTCCCATCTTGCAAACACCAGTATCTCAAGTACGAAGGATCAAAACATAGACCCCTTTTGTCATTCCTGGATAAAACAAGAAGAAAAGGGATGATAATTTTCAGGTATGAAAAACGTCTTAGAGACAACCCAGAAATTAAACAAAATTTTTAAGAATCATGGGAAAGATTCCCTTGCCTTTACATGGAGGAGAGGTTATCCTTTTTCTGAAGAGATTTATGTAAGTGAAGAAAGAAATTACATGAGAACAGAAGGGAGACGATGGATGACCTCTAGATACAACTAGATGAGGTCATGTCAAACATGATATCATACAAGGCTCTGATCCACCAGATCAATATCAAACTCCTCTAGTCTTACAAGAAAGAGGAAAAATACTGGAAAGAGGGGAGTGGACAACGATAGTTAACCTTAAGAGACTCAAACACGGGGATTCTCCATGCAACTACAAAAGGAAGAAAAGCTAAAAATAGAATGTTAGTGATAAGAAACACCTTAATAAAATGTATGGTGTCTTATGCAAGTTCGATAATTAAATCTTCACATTCACTCAATAAGATGGTGCACAAACAGTCAACAAAGTATTTAATCCCTACGTTTCACAAAAACTCATTGAGGACCTTATCAGAGATCCTACACCTACAGAGATTAAGGATGTTACATTTGACATTCATCGGACAAGACACCAAGGCAGTATGGCTTCTCGGCCAGCTTCTTCCAGTCAAACTAGAATATAGTTGATCCATTAGTAATCAAAGAGATCCAAATGTTCTTCTTGCCATGCTCCCTCTGATCCTCGATAAATGAAACACATGTTAGACTAATTTCAAAAACACTTGGAGCAAAATGAGCGGTTGACTATCACCCTATAGCTCTATGCAATGTCTACTTTAAAATCGTCTCAAAGATATTATTTATTTCAGAGAGGGCCATTTCAAACAGTGTTATAATAAAGCAAGTTGTTCTACAATACCTAAAGACATATACATCTCACAAAGATGTACAATGGCAGTCAAGATAAACATGTCTAAAGCTTATGCCATGATAAAGTGGCGGTTCATTTCACAGATGCTACAAAGGTTAGGCTTTCATGACAAATGGGCAAACTAGGTCATGCAATGCGTATCAAAGTGTCATACTCCTACTTAATGAATGAGATAGTGTAAGGATCAGCGAAACCTAACCGAGGAATAAGACAAGGAGACCAAGTCTTCCCATATATGTTCATCCTATGTGGAGAATTCATATCAGTACTATGTGAAAAAGCATAAAGGGATGGAACCTTTAAAGGAAATATGGTGGCAAGGGGAAGTCCAAGGGTGAATCACATGCTTTTTGCAAATGACACCATGTTCTTCTACCATGCTTCCAAATCTAGTTGCATCAAACTGAAACACATCCTCTGGGATTATGAAAGAGCTTTAGAGCATAAAATCAACAGTGATAAATCTTCAATCAACTTCTCTACAAAGACACTAAGAGATAAAAGAGAAATATTCAAACAAATCCTGCATATTTCAAATAAGGGGGTTCAGGGAAGCATTTGGGATAACTTGAACATTTTGGTAGGAGGAAAAGAGACCTCTATGGCTATAGTAGATAGAATCAGGAAACGAGCTCCAAGCTGATCTACGAGGTTCCTATTCAAAGCAAGTAAACTGACAATGCTTAAGTCTGTACTCACTGCTCAATGTTCTGCTTTGAGCTTCCTGTGAGTTTATGCAAACGGTTCCAGTTAGTCTTAAGTAGATGCTGGTGGGATAACTCTGCTAGATAAGAGGAAAATGTGATGGGCATTGTGGGCAAATTTATCAAAACCTAAAGTAGGGGGAGAACTAGATTTCAGAGATTTCCAAATCTTCAGTTAAGCTCTCCTAGCTAAACAGACTTGGAGAATAGTAATTGTTCCAGAAAACCTACTTGCTTGTGTACTTCTAAGTAAATAATGTCATAACAGATTTTTTCCTAGAAGTGCAATTGTCGCATGTCTGCTCTCACGAATGGAGAAGTATATTAAATGGTAATGATTTACAAAAAGTAAATCTAGAATGATCAATAGTGAATGGACAAACTATAAGGGTTCGGCAGGGTTCTTGGGCTTCTGTAAATGAACATATCAAACCTTATGGACCTATTCTATAAGCAGCACTAGACATGAAAGCAACAAACCTCCTAAGCTATGATTTGAATTGGAATAATTGTTGGAGATAAGCTTCAACATTACTAAAAAGGAAGATCAATAAGAAAAGGAAGTTATTCTTAAAGAATTAGGATGACTTAAGTGATAAGGATTAGGAAAAGGAAATATCTAATTCAATGTAATAGGATAGAAAAGGAAATCTAACTCCTATATATATGATCATTGTCTTGTGATGAATCATAACCTAACAAGAGAGAACAATAGCTTTGTTTAGTTTTTTGAGACAGTTTTCTAAACATTAATAAAGGAAGGAATCTTTATTGAGCTGCTTGTTAAAGGCCGAAACTTGGGTTGAACGTATTCACGTTTTTTTTGGTCATCACTTTATTTGGTATCAGAGATCAAGGTTTTGTTTGAAGAATTCGATTCACCGAAGAGATAAGTGAGACAAAATCGACATCGAAGACAAGAGAAGTCGTGCCATCCACGGTGGTCTGGCCGATGCTATCTTCAACAAACTACACGGTCTGGTCTATGAGAATGAAGGTGCTGTTGCGGGTACACAAGGTTTGGGAATCAATTGAACCAGAGACAGACGATGAAGAGAAGAATGATATCGCTACTGCCCTGTTGTTCCAATCAATTCCAGAAAACCTAATCTTGCAGGTTGGTGAACAAGACTCCCCAAAAGAGATATGGGAAGCTGTTAAATCAAGAAATTTTGGTGCTGAACGTGTGAAGGAAGCTCGACTTCAGACCTTGATGAATGAATTTGAACGCCTAAGGATGAAGGATTCAGATTCTATCGATGCCTTCTCAGGCAAGATATCAGAATTGGCCTCGAAATCCGCAGCTTTAGGTCAATCGTTGGAAGAATCTAAGCTAGTAAAGAAGTTCCTGAACAGCTTACCGCGAAGCAAGTATATTCAGATCATAGCCTCACTTGAACAAGTTCTTGATCTGAATAAGACTAGTTTCGAAGACATTGTTGGGAGACTAAAAGCATATGAAGAACGGATTCAAGAAGAAGATGCGCAAGAGCCACAAGGGAACCTTCTGTACGCGAGCTCCAATAACTCGTACAACTCAAAAGGAAGAGGTAGAGGATGGAGTCGTGGAAGAGGAAACAGAGGAAGAGGCAGAGGACGTGGCCGGTTTAACTCACATGACAAATACAAGGAGAAGAAGGACATGTCTCAGATTGTATGTTTCAAGTGTGATAAACCAGGTCACTTTGCTTCAGCATGTCCAGAGAAGAGACACAACCAAGAGCTTAACAAAGGTGAAACAGAGGCAGCTGATGTAGCCTTATATATGCATGAGATCGTGTTTCTCAATGAGGAGAAGGTCATACCGAAGACACTGGAACAAAGCAAGCATAAAGATGGAATGTGGTACTTAGACAACGGTGCTAGCAATCATATGACGGGAGAGAGATCATACTTCTCTGAGCTTAATGAAAACATTAAAGGAAAAGTTAATTTTGGAGATGGATCTTGTGTCGACATCAATGGCAAGGGGTCGATACTATTTGAAGCAAAAACCGGAGAACACAAACTCTTGATCGACATATACTACATTCCAGAGTTGAGAAGCAACATATTAAGCTTAGGACAAGCTACTGAACAAGGGTGCGATGTTAGGATGAAGGACAATTACCTAACACTAAAAGACCCTAACGGAAGGTTGCTGGTAAAATTGTTAAGGTCGCCTAACCGACTGTACAAGTTGAGACTTGAAGTTGGTAGACCGGCTTGCCTCCACACGAGAATGGAAGAAGAAACGTGGAGATGGCATGCTAGACTTGTACACATTAGTTTCAAAACTATAAAGTCCATGGCAACACATGAGATGGTGCACGGTTTACCAGAGATTCAAGAAGAGAAACAAATCTGCGATTCCTGCTTGGTTGGCACGCAAGCTCGACAAGCTTTTCCAAAGGCTACTGCGTATAGATCATCGCAAGCATTGAAACTACTGCACGCAGATTTGTGTGGTCCTATCTCACCAGCTACACCTGCACACAACCGATATATCTTTGTCATCATCGATGATTGGACAAGATATATGTGGTCTATCTTACTGAAGGAGAAGGGAGATGCGTTTGAAAAGTTCAAGGAATTCAAGAAACTTGCTGAGAAGAAGTCAACAAAGATATAATCACACGACATACGGATAGAGGTGGTGAGTTTACATCAAAGGAGTTTCAAGAATTCTGCAACAACAATGGAATTAAACGCCATCTAACAGCCCCATATACCCCACAACAAAACGGAGTGGTCGAAAGGAGAAATCGCACACTCATGGAGATGAAAAGGAGCATTCTAAAGGCTATAAGTGTTCCTAATTACTTATTGGGAGAAGCAGTCCGTCATGCCACGTATCTGATTAATTGAGTTCCCACAAGAGCTTTGAAGAATCAGACACCATACGAATGCTTAAGAGGAAGAAAACCAAGCATCGCACATGTTCGAGTATTTGGTTGTCTTGCACATGCAAAGATCAATTCTGGACAACTCAAGAAACTCGATGATAGATCACAAGCACTGGTTCATCTCGGCATTGAGCCTGGATCCAAAGCTTATCGACTCTACAATCCGAGCTCTAGAAGAATAGTTGTAAGTCGAGATGTGATCTTTAATGAAAAGGAATGTTGGAATTGGAAGGGAGCTGACAAGGAAGTACACAGCGAACCTGGTATGTTTCGGATGTCATGGGGTGCTACAATGGACGACGGAAATGGTCCATTTGTGGTTAGAAATCAATAGGAGGATGATGATGCTGAAGAGACTAAAGCACAACTACTAGAACATGTTCAAGATAATCCCAAAGTCGAACAAGCCGAACCACAACAACCAAGACGCTCAACACGTCAATCAAATCGTCCTAGCTATCTTGAAGACTATTTACTATTGGCCGACATAGAGTGTGAGTTTCTACTTCTTGCACTCAATGACGAGCCAATCAACTTTCAAGAAGCGAGCAAACTTGTTCAATGGAGAAAAGCTTGCACAGACAAGATCGATTCTATTGATAAGAATGAGACGTGGGTGTTAGTAGAGAAACCGCCTGGAGTCAAAGTGATTGGACTCAAGTGGGTTTTCAAGATCAAAAGGAATGCAGATGGAACCATCAACAAGTTTAAGTCAAAACTTGTTGCGAAAGGGATACGTGCAAGAACATGGAATAGATTTTGACGAAGTCTTTGCACCGGTAGCTCGTCTAGAAACAATTAAATTACTATTTGGGTTAGCTGCTGCAAGAGGATGGAAAATCCATCATCTGGACGTCAAAACAGCATTCTTACACGAAGAGTTAACTGAAGATGTCTACATATCTCAGCCCGAAGGATTTGAAAAGGAGGAAGAAGAGCATAAAGTTTTCAAACTTCGAAAGGCCTTGTACGGTTTAAGGCAAGCTCCACGTGCCTGGAACACTAAACTTGATCAAGTTTTGAAGAGCTTGAGCTTTGTTAAGTGCTCTAAGGAGAGCTCAGTCTACCGTAAGGAAGAAGAAAGCACCGTTCTAATACTAGCAATATATGTTGACGATCTCTTTGTGACCGGAAACTCTTTGAAGACAATCATGGAGTTCAAAGCCTCACTGTCACAAAATTTCGAGATGTCTGATCTTGGAAAACTCATGTACTACCTAGGCATTGAAGTGAAACAAAGTTCAAAAGGAATTGAGATTAAACAAGAGGCGTATGCACAACGGATCTTAAAGGAAGCTGGAATGGATACTTGTAATCCATCTTCAATACCAATGGAATTTGGTTTGAAGTTTTCTAAAGCACTTGAAGAACCAGAGATTGATGCAACTGTCTATAGGCGAAGGATTGGTTGCCTTAGATACCTCTTGCACACGAGACCGGATTTATCCTTCTCAGTTGGTATTCTTAGCAGGTATATGCATTCTCCACGTGAGTCACACGGCAATGCATTGAAGCAGGTGCTAAGATACTTGCGAGGTACACTTGGTTATGTCTTGGCATTCAAACATGGAGGATCTAAGAAGCTTATCGGATACAGTGACAGCAGCCACAACACTGATCCAGACAACGGAAAGAGCACTACTGGACATCTTTTCTGTTTTGGAGAAACCCCAATAACATGGTGTTCTCAAAAGCAAGAAACGGTGGCATTGTCATCTTGTGAAGCCGAGTTTATGGCTGCAACGGAAGCTGCCAAACAAGCAATTTGGCTTCAAGAGTTGATGAGTGAGATTACAGGAAGGAAGAGCGAGAAGACACTGATCCATGTTGATAACAAGTCGGCCATAGAACTGACCAAGAACCCAGTGTTTCATCGTCGAAGCAAACACATTCACAAACGATATCATTTTATTCGGGAATGTGTTCAAAGGGAGCAAATCAACGTTGAACATGTACCGGGAACTGAGAAACGAGCTGACATCTTGACCAAGGCATTGGCGAAGATCAAATTCAAGGAAATGAGGGATCTAATTCGAGTTCAAGACCTCAACATGGAATGCTTGAAGCTTAAGAGGGAGAATGTTGGAGATAAGCTTCAACATTAATAAAAAAGAAGATAAATAAGAAAATGAAGTTATTTTTAAGGAAATTAGGATGACTTAAGTGATAAGGATTAGGAAAAGGAAATATCTAATTCAATGTAATAGGATAGAAAAGGAAATCTAACTCTTATATATATGATCATTGGCTTGTGATGAATAATAACCTAACAAGAGAGAACAATAGCTTTGTTTAGTTTTTAGAGAGTTTTCTAAACATTAATAAAAGAATGAATCTTTATTGAGCTGCTTGTTAATGGCCGAAACTTGGGTTGAACGTATTCACGTTTTGTTTTGGTCAACACTTTAATAATAACATGATAGAAGAGCTCTTACCTCTGTTGTTATCACATATTCAATGTCTATGACCAAGCCAGATGGGAACAAAAGACATCTTCATCTGACAACCACTCCAATACGAAGTGTACTCCACAAAGTCTACTTATCGACAACTGTGGACACCACCAACCTCCCTTCTCCATATCTAGCATATTTTAACTGAATAAATGACATTTGATCCGGTTCTTTCTATCCAAAAATGAAAGTATTCCTTTGGTTAATCATCCAGAAATTTTTTTCGTTAAGCGATAATCTACAAAGCAGGGGAATTCAATCAAATATCTATTGTCTAAGATGCAAGGACAAGGAAACTGCATCTCATACCTTTTCCAAATGTCCTTTGCTCACGAAATTTGGCAGAATATTCCTCTCCATGAAATGGTTCATAATTCATATAGCCAAAAGAACGATTTTAACGAAGTGGTGGTCATCTTCCAAAAGACGATTTTTTCTTCCACCGACAGGTATCTCAAGTTGTATTCTCCCATGGATCTGTTAGTCATTATGGATTGCTCAGAACACCTAGATTTTTGAAGAGTAAGCTCTCTCCCCTTAAAAAGTATCAACAAAAGTCTTAAGATTGGCAAATGAATGGATCTATACGCAAGGACTAATCCAACCAGTCAAAAGTGCAACACTTGTTTCTTCCACAAACCGACTTCAAGGGCTAACAACCACCACTACAACGACATGCAAGACTGATGTGGTGTGGGATAAGCAGTCAAAGAGGGCTGGACTGGATCTTCATAAAAATACCTGAAACAACTCCTAGACAATGATCGAACACACATGATTTTGCTAGCTCCTCGTTAATAGCTGAAGCTCTCACAATCTAATCAAGTCTCATCACAATAACATACCTTGACATCACTGAGCTTAAAATGTTATCAGACAACGCAACACTCATTTGAGCAATCAACAGTGACATGTAGGTGAAGGAAATTTCTAGCCATGTTTCCTCGTAGGATGGTTCATACAAAATCAATTCCAATACTAGCACACTTCTTGAAATCTAAATCAATACAGAATACTGTAAAACATGTGTATGTACATTTCTATTTTTCATATGAACACTTCTTTTATCTGCCGAATTATTATAATACACCAAATCATGTCAAACAAAAATAATAATAAGGTAGGAAATACTATGACAAAGATACAACCTTGACCCCAACAAAGTAATGAATTATTAGCCCAACCCAGGGATTGATCACATGCATAATCTTATCATATACTCTACTTAATTAACCAAATCTTAATATCTTATCAGTTAACTTTTCAACTAACAAGATATTGATACCCGTATCTCAATCTTTAATCACGTACTAATCATTAACTATACCCAAATCCACGAGTAAACAATTTTGGCCAGTAAGGATGTCATGGGAATAAAAAAATTGGCCAGTAAGAGATGTGTGTCGTATATATCCGAAAATTTGTATGTTCGTTGTTTTTATCAAATGATATTTTGTAAGCTTGGACCCCAACCGTAAACTCGATGATAGTCATGGTATATTTTCTTGTCAACAAATGGTATATAAGCCCTTTTTCAAAAAAAAAAAAATGGTATATAAGCCCTTTTTCAAAAAAAAAAAAAAATGGTATATTTTCTTGTCAACAAAACAATTAATACTACTACAAAAATCACATATAATGTACATTTATATGATTTCTTAGCGTAAATTCGTTATTATATTTTGGTCAAAAAATTATTCTATGCTTTGTTGTCATGGAATATTACTCTATAATATATCTATTAAAATTGACCCATCCAAGGAATAAGTCAGCAGAACCCAGCAATTGCATGGGACTCGAGACAGTAGCCATTAGTATTTTTTTTTGTTAACATAATATTTTTAGTTTAGCTTGCATGGTACAATTAGTCGTAGCACCTTTTTGAGCGTTAAGATAGTATTAATTAGCCTATTAGGCTTCGTGGAACGAAGAACTCGAAGTTTTCTTAGGAACAACTCACGTTTACTATCGTCTATATCGAATCGATAAAACAATTTATTCCAGTTGCCAGTATTGAAACCCATATCACAAATTCAAATTAAACCACAAGACAACATTTAATTTTTTGTGAGTTCCGTTTAGAAAAAAAAAGAGTTCCGTTTAGAAGGAAAATAAAGCTCCTTTGACCCCAAAAGTAAAACAAAGCTCTAATAAATATAGTTAATATATTTTGTGAAAAACAATTGTCTTTCATGGTATATAGAGTAACTACGCTATTATATTGAACATATAAATTTTGAAAAATAACTAAAAACAAAGATCTTCAAAACTAAAGGCCAAGCGGGTGCGTAGAGTACTTCATTTATTCATTCTGAAAACTTTCACAACACTCTCCCATTTTCCAAATTTAAAATAATAAACTAAAAAGACAGTGTTCCATTAGAAAAAAAGCTCACCAACTCGAAACATTCCACGTTCAAGATTTATCCACCATTAGTGTGTAATAAACAAATAATCACCTTTTATTCTTTATCACTGGTTATAATTAATTGATTCATGGTTCAATTATTTGCATGATTTCTCTTACAAAAATAATTATTTGCATGAAATCATTCTTATAACGAAGATACGAGTTAGGTTTGGTACCGTATAACAAAACAAAATGCAGATTTTTGGGTAATTAATCAATTAATCGGCCACCAAATTACGTGCTACCAATCAAATCTCTTGAGATTTGAACAGTATCATCCAATGGTTTCCCAAATCACAAAATAAAGGTAGCTAGTGGCGCATTATGTTACTTGAAATTTTGTTTTCATTAGTTTATAACATATATTCGCATGTCTTAATTATCACCATAAAATTATATTAATACTTGTTGATAGTTATTTCAAAAATCTCACAGCTAAAATTACACGTTTAAAATAATATAAATTTCTTAAAATTTTAAAATAGTTATGTTTATATTAATAAACTAAATATTAGAATAATTTTGTATTAAGAGATTCACTTGAAAGTAATGATGTTGTAGTTTCCATCCAAATTCCAATGAATCATTTAGTCAAATGTAGATATGTATTGTAATTGTACCTATCATTTTTGTGTATGCCTACATAGGATATAGAAGAATGTGCGTTCCTACTGGCTGGGGAAGAAATAGTTGTCATAATAAAGTTTTCAATTGTTTTAATCTTTCTTTCCTCTAAAAAATTTCTCAATGATTTTAAAATCTAACCAAATTTGTACTTATACATCAACGAATATCATGTACTGCTCAGACATTTATATATAATAACTATATAAGCACGCATCGTCGAAGACTAATGTTTTATAACATTAAACCATCTCTCTCCCTCTCTCAAAATTTGAAGATTCCGCCATTGTTGGTGAACAGGTTCAGTTTCAGTCCAAACTACAGTCAAGATTGCTGGTTCGTGTTCTTACCTATATATATCATATTATGGTTTCAATATTTTCCATTATATCTACAAAATAGTCTTGTATATTCTTGTTTTCATGTCTATGTACAAAAGAAGAGCCCTACAAAAAAATAAAAAGTGTACACATTAAGCATGGAATCACATTATATATACATTACGTACATTAGAAAACAATAAATTTCTTTGTCAAAAAAAAAAGATGAATGTAATGTTAGATTCATTGCATGTTGAAAGAACTACACTGTATCTTTGATTCTTATCTATTGTGACTACCTAAACCCAAAGCGACCCAGCTTCCAGGTTCAATATCATTTCTTACTATTTTTCATCACAATTCATTGATGTCATTTTTAGAACCTGTAAACCAACAAAACCGATTCTTTTAGAATTTTAAATTTAAAACTTCCCAGTCCCTATTAAATCACTGTATCAGATTATGCCCCAAATGTAGCAATCTTAATGGTTTCAGAATATATGACGATCCCGTCCAGATATACCTCCCTGATTAATTTTCTCCTCTTCATGTTAAAGGGAAGCCAAAACGATTTATACACACGTGTGCATTTTCTGATAGTTCATTTCACTATTTGATTTGTACATAAAGTTTTTTTTTGCTAACTTATTTGTACATAAAGTTACTTGCCGGAAAATGATAATTATATTAAATAATATAATTTAATTATATAAATTATGAATATTATCATCAGTTTATTAAAAATATATATCAAATATATAACTTTTTGTTTGTAATTTATAATTTACTCACAAAGGAAAGTTAGAAAAACATATTACATGAAAAAGGAAAACAAAGCATATTTATTTTCTTTAAATTTTATAAAACTATCTTGCTTATATATATATATTAATCAGTATATTATATATTTACTAAAATCTACTATAATCTTTTATTACTTAAAAGTTTTTTATTATCTACTTATTAGATATTCTGGTTTTATTTGAAATAGATTACTCTTTTATATATTAATTTTTTGATTAAATAACATTCATTCATCAAACCTATCATTCTTAAGTGAAAATATTAATTTTTAGTTTAATATTTTTTTCTAAAATTAGAGGTATGCGTAAAATGATAAATAGTTTTCATATTCAATTCAATTTATATATAATAGTATTAAAATGATAAATAACCTCAAAAATATTTGATATTTGAATTAGAAAAATATTTAAATAATATGATATATATGTAGATGATGATGTATCATCAACCTTTTTTATATATAATCTAACTCACAAAAAAAAAATAAGAGAAAAAGAGAAAAAACAAAACATATTTATTTCTTTGTTTCCAAGAGGACAACCGATGTCAGGAGAAATAATGGCACGAATCTTCCAAGAAAATGAAATGTCTTCCATATAGTGTAATAATAATACTCAAAACAAAGCAAATGCACTGTCTTCTAGTTTTCTTATAGGATCATAAATGTTAAAAATCTAGGGTAGAAAAATATAATAAAACTTCCTAATATATATTAAAATTATGGCAGCCAAGATTTTTTTTTAAAGTTCTTATATACATGTATATATGTATATATTTTCTATAGAATAATTCACATTACTCACCATCGCATAATCTTTTTTTTTAAATTGAAATATTAAAATAAAACAAGGCAAATGTCCTAGAAAATAAAATTTATTATTAGTCACAAAAACTAAAAGTTTTTTAAAAATATTAATATTATAAAAAAAGTGAGAAACTTGGATGCTCTTTAACTCTGGGTTTTGTCGACAATCGGCTCTTCTCGTCTCTTCTGCACACTAAACACGATTCTGATCCAAAAGGTTAACACTTTTATTCTTTTTATTTATATAATCGCCGTTTGTGTGCAGAGACATAACTCGAAAACAGAACACAACTGTAAACGAGTCTGAGAAATTGGTCGGGTAGGGGAGGGATAGAGGTTTTAATTGTCTCCTGTCTCCTTAGTCGCGGCCACTTCGCCGCCAAGTCCCTGATTGGGCCGCCATTGATGAACCCAGACCCAGTCACGGACATAACGTGAATGTTCTGTCTATTTCAAATCTTCCTTTTATATATATTATCTCACACGGAGACACTTAAAAATAACAACTTTTTCTTCTTCTTTCTTTTGCTGGATCTTGAAGATAACGAAACACAAAAACATAGTTGTTGTTGCGTCATTGCTTCTTACGGAGTCAAAGGTACACACACTTTCACCTTTGGTTTTGATTATTCTATTCCATTTCCTGAGTTTCAGGAACCGTCTTTTTGTTTAATGGATTAGTTTAAGTTGTTGTGTAAGACCTCGTACTTGTGTAAGTTCAGAGAATGGAGTCGTTGTTCTTATTCCTAATGGTTTCACACTATGGTTTAGGTTTGAAACATTTGAGGGATCTACGGTCCGTGAACCGTGTGGAGGCTACAAGAAGAGTTTCTATAAAAGAAAAGAAACCATCTTTTTCTTTTTGAAGTTGTGATTGAGATGAAGAGTGTAGAAAGAAGTGAAGTTGATGATGAGTTCTTTGATTCATCTGATGATGTTTTGTCCATTGTACAAGTAGAGGAAGAGGAGTTTCAAGTTTGGTCAGGTGAGCCAGTTAGTGTTGAGGAACGTCGTGAACGGTTCCTCAAGAAAATGGGTCTACTCGAGGAGGAGAAACCGATGTGTTTGGAGAGGTTAAGTGATGGCAGCGATGAGGTTACTAGCTCTTCAGAGTCATCTTGTGGTGATAGTGAGTTGCAGTGTTGTGTTAGGGAGGAGAACTACGGATCGACTAATTCAATGTCTGATGAGGAAGAGAATGATTCAGAACAAAGCTCAAGTGATGGTTCTTCAAGTCCATCTCCGAGTTTCAGCAAGAAGATGAGTGCAAAGAAATGGTTGTTCGAGTGTTTCGTAGGAGAACATGATAACCGTTTCGAATACAAGCCCAAGGAAGAAGTGATGATGAGCAAAGTGAAAGTGAAGGCTAACAAGAAGAGTCATGTGGAGTTATCTGCAGCTTACAAAGTACAAGAGATTAATGGACACAAAGGGAAGATTTGGGCGTTGAAGTTTAGTCCTGATGGTAAGTTCTTAGCAACGGGAGGTGAAGATGGAGTTGTAAAGATATGGAGAATCACGTTATCAGCTTCTTTTATAGGACAAGAGCTAATGAGGGAACAAGAAGCATTGGTTATGTTCCCTCAAAAAGCTTTTTATATAGAAGAAACACCGTTTCAAGAACTCTATGGTCACACTGGAGATGTCTTGGACTTAGCATGGTCAGACTCAAATGTGAGTTTTAGTCTTTTTTGTTGTTTGTTTTTGGAGATTTCTTGAACCATTTTGCTTATGAGAATCAGTCTTTGGGTTTTGCAGTCGCTTCTTTCAGCTTCTAAAGACAAGACAGTTCGGTTATGGAGAGTTGGTTCTGATGAGTGTCTTCATGTCTTCCATCATAACAACTACGGTAACTTTTGAACTCTTAACTCAGTTAAAAAGTAACAGGTTTTGGTGAAAAGTAACTCACTGTTCTTGCTTCCTTGTAATACAGTGACTTGTGTTCAGTTCAATCCTGTGAACAAGAACAACTTCATAAGCGGTTCCATAGATGGAAAAGCTCGAATCTGGGGTTTATCAGAACAGAGAGTCGTTGCTTGGACCGACGCTCATGACTCCATTTCTGCAGTCTGTTACCAACACAACGGAAATGTAATTTTCTCTTCACACGAAAGATGGCAGCTTTGCTCTGTTTTTGAGATTCTAAAGTTCGCAGCTTTGCTCTGTTTTTAATATTCCTTTGCTCTGTTTTTGAGATTCTAAAGTTCGCAGCTTTGCTCTGTTTTTAAGATCCTAAAGTTCGCAGCTTTGCTCTGTTTTTGTATTCAGGGGTTCGTCGTTGGTTGCATCACCGGAGATTGCAGGTTCTATCAAATCTCAGGTAACGATGTGTTGACGGAGGAGCAGATTCATATCAGGGGACGGAACAGAATCACCGCCGTGGAGTTTTGTCCCGGAAGCTCCGAGAAAGTCATGGTATCTTCCGAAGACTCGAAGCTCCGGATCTTTGATAGATCACAGATCCTTCAAAAATTCAAAGGTAAAAACTGAATCTTTTAGAGTTTCTTACAGTTTACTGTTTTTCGAGTTTGTGTTTTGATGTCTGAATTTTTTTTTGTCTTCAGCTTCACCGAAATATGGAAGACAATCGTCGGCGTCGTTTGTTTCTTCCGCCGGTAAACATATTTTATCAGTGCGACGAGGTGTAGGAGTTTATCTCTGGGACAACGATGATTTTCCGGCGAAGAAACAAGCGAAGACGTCGCGCTCTTTCGAGTATTTTAACTCGCCGGGTGTATCCGTCGCGGCGGCTTGGTCTCCGACAGTGGCTGGAGAAGACGACGAGTCTCGGCGAGCGTTGAGGCAGATTCAGAGCTCCGGGAGATTGTCTCGTTCCTCTCGTGTAACCGCCACGTGGCCTGAGGAGAAGCTTACGTCCTCTGTGGGGAGTGCGTGGAGGCTGGTGATTGTAACGGCGAGTTTAGATGGGGTGATTAGGACATTCCATAATTATGGACTGCCACGTAAATTGTAGAAATATAGAGTTTTCTATTGTAATTTTTAAAAAATATGATTTAGAAATTAGTGAAGCTAGCGTGTGGATACAGCATTGTGAGTAAAGTAAATCCATATTATTAAAAGAGAAATACAAATAAAAATAACCCTAAGACTTACTACACATTATTTACACATTTATGCCACTGAAAAAATAAATATGCCTAAATTTAAACAATTATTGTCTTTTCCTAATTTGACAAATAATTTCCTAAATCTAATGCACAATTAATGTAGTTTAATTATTTTACTAACATATAGTAACCATTAAAATTTTACGTCGACAAATAACACATTATTATAAGTTGTTTGACCATCATCTCAATACACCTTTAGTTTTATATATCTCGACCCTTACAACTTCAGAATACACAAATTCATAAACAACGAATGTAAATACAAATTTAATAGGAATCACTCTACTCTGCTATTGAGTCAAAACACGCTGGACCATCGTGCACTCCAACAAACAGAAGAATATTTAAAGTTGCTGCCATAGTATCTGTTTTCTGATTTTGTATTTACACTTTTTTATATAAAATTTGTATTTACACTTTTTTATATAAAATTTGTATTTACACTTTTTTATATAAAATTTGTATTTACACTTTTTTATATAAAATTTGTATACACTTTTTTATATAAAATTTGTATTTACATGTTAAGATTTACTAACCTCTTCCAAACTATTCTTCCTAATAAAACTAAATTTCCTTGCAAATGTCCACCCAAAAAATGTTTATCAAATTTATTATTCTTTATATGTGTTTTAAAGCATTGAGTACTATAATACTATACAAACATTTGGGCTACCCTTATCATAACTAACAATTCTATTTAGTAAAAACACCCCTCTACACATTCCTATAAATCATAAATAACGATTATTGTTACAAATATTTGCTATTTATTTAAAATCGTAAATAACAGATAGAATCAATTTTTATCACTAACAATATTTGAGAATATTCCCTATTTATTAAAAACTTAATCATTTGTTAGTTAAATCTTAATTTTTCTATATATTGGGGACTAAACTACTTCTTATAATCTAGCTTATTAATAAATTATATTCTAATGAAATTATGTATGATGGATTTAACCTTTAGGTAATACTTTCTATAATCTAGCTAAGCCAATATTTATAACATTATCATCAATACCATTGATATAGGCAGACAACTCAATATAGGGAGCATATATCTCAACTATTTCGATTGATTCATTATATATACTAGGTACTTTTCCGCGCTACGCGCGGATTATGTGTTATATTTTTTTGTTTGTAATTTGATTTCGTTTGTATTATTATTTTGTTTGTTTTCTTTTATGTTTAAATTTTTTTCTAATGTTAAATTTTAATCAAATGTGAATATGTATTTCCGTAATGTTTCATTATTGTTTTCACTTTTTGTTGTAAAATTTGATTTTTGGAATAATATGTCTGTTTAACATGTTTTTAAAGAATATTGTTATGTATTAACATCCCTTTCAAAATATGTTAATAAAACAAATTATTATCAATAATTATTTTCACCTAAAATTAAATTGAGAAAATACTTGGTAGATGTGTAGTTAAAGCATATAATATTCCAGCCAAAAATATAGAGAGGTATCATGAACATTTTCATTAAAGTCTTCATTGGTAGAGCTTTAATAAAAACACCATGTTACTTATTTTCCAGTCAACTATTGTTGATAAATCATTTTAAAAATGTTTAGAAGATGTAAATACTTTTCAATTTCTCTTTGCTCTATGCTTTCATATATAAACTTTTGGTAGAACATTTATTTTTAAATATTATAAATTGGAAATAATTAATTATTTTTATTTTATAATATTAGTAATTATGTTTACATCAAAAAGTTAAATTCTATTTTTAAAACGGTAACTAATATTTAATATATTCTCTTTAATAATACCTTAGATTAAAATATAATTTAATATATTCAAAATTATTCAGAAAAATTATAAAATATTATATACATATATATTATAAATATAAATATATACATGATCCATAAAATAAAAACTTAAATATTATCCAATAATTTTATATAATAGATTTACATATGAAGTAATTAATGTTCTACCAATCACTTATAGTAATTAAAATGAGAAAATGAGAAAATGATAATTGTAAAATGAATAAGAAACCCATTTTTTGTCCTTTTTTTGTTTTTGTTGGTCGAACAATAATTATAAAAAATATTTTTGGTTTTGCTTCATTTAATGTCTATATTTTAAATATTTTTTTCCTTGGTCTGTTCAACCGAAAATAACAAAACATCAAAACTTAATATTATGCAAGAATGATTGAAAAGAAAATAAAAGAAAATTAATTATGTTTTTATTATCATCGTGAAAATCTATATAGCAATAAATGAGCAAGTGCCCGAGGAAAGACTATAGTAATCTACTTGTATGAAAATACAACACAATAAGTGACACATTTAGATTTGTATCACCCATGTTACAATTCTTCGAAACAGTAGAAAAAAGTATAACCAAACCAGTTTTAACATGTTCTCAAAACTATTCCGAAAGATCCTCCCAGGCACCATGTTTGCAACAATGGCTGAATTTTTCACTTGGCATGTTGCAGAAATGTTGTGGTTGTCATCATTTGCATTAAATGAACTGTTATGACCAAAAAGGCGGCAGGGGTTCGTATACTTCCATTTAACTTACTATGGTTTACAACAACACGTCCAAAGCCTTGACTTAATATCCAAATCGACACTAAAAGCTTACATAAAATCAGATAACTTGTGGCTTTCCAGAAGCCACATAGAAGTTTAAAGAAAATTCCGATATAACAGGAGATATAAAGAGTGATTGGGATAAGCTTTACCGCACTGACATCATGTCTTTGTTTCTCCAAAGTAGCTCCAAGACCTTACACATTTAGAAGGAAAAATAATTCATTTCATAAAATCAAATTTCGTACTTGAATTCAAAAAGTGGAGCATGTAAACAAACTGACAGACAAACCTTGAGCTTTTAGCGTAGAGCTCAAAACAATTTCCAGGACGTACATACGCAGTCTAATTCTACTACAATACTCCGGCATATTCTTCATATCATCTATAGAACGAAATAGGTGTTTGAGCCATAAGTGGTATTGCGCTTTAGAAAATCATCATCATCTCCGTATGTGTGTCGAGCATGTCTGACAATCCTTGCGCCGGATGCAATCTTCCAGCAACAAATAAATCATTTAAAAAAAGAAGCAAAAAAGCCAACAAAGAGACCAAGAACTTACCCGCTGGAACTGCAAATGTTGGTTTTTCTCAAATCATGAAGAGAGAAGACGATGGCAGTTACAAAATACATGCTCTGGTTACATACATTACCATAGTTTTCACATCACAAACGTGTATGGTTTGCCAAAATTTACTTGCTCACGCCCCGTATCCATGAAACGGTATGCAGCCTAACAAAGAATATAAGAGCATTTATTAAGAAGTAGGAAGATTCATATCACACTAACACCATGATTCAAGAGCCGCCAAACAAATTGACCAAAATAATTTTAATGAAGTATTCGCGAAGCACTTAGCATACTCGCAGCTTCGTGAGAAAAAGCACCTTTCATATTTTTCGCCAAAACATTGACACGTGAGAAATATCCAGTGAAGAACATATGACAACGTGAACGCAAAGACTGACTGCTGATAAATAACCTATATAACCGGAGAGCCTAATGAGGCACTAACAATTGTGCCCAAAGGCATCAACAATTACTTCAGTAAAAGTGAAAAAGCAGATTCACATTGACACGTGAGAAAGATTTGTATGTAGTTAAAAAAGCAAGATAAGGAGTAAGTATTACTCTCTTAATTGTTGGTGTCGCTCGATTGAAGCATTCTTTCGTGGGATGAAGAACGCATTGCGATCGGGGTCGTCGTTCTCCTTTTGCAGGCCCGGACAACATATCGCTACTCCAGCGTATTTCCGGAAGTGACTTTTAGGTCTGTGTATAACTCGAGATCTAGTTATAGAGAGGTGGGAAGTTAAAAAGAATTGGAGATGGTGTAGTTATTATCTTGACGAGATCAATGATTAAAAAAACAATTGAAGGAAATATTAAAAGGTACATACATCCGTTTTTTAACCGATGAAGCTTGAATGTTAAGCTTAATTGTACGTTGGGTTGATGGCCAATAATTAATTTTAATTTTCGTATTAATTGTATTGAAGTAATAATGTTTGTAAGAAAGGCTGATGATGTGGGTATATGCTCTAATATGATTGGTTAGAATAAAAATGCTGAGGTGGATAAGCTGAGCACTCACCATATTCCCCTTTTAGTATAGGATAGATTATACTATTTATATAAAACAAAATTAATTTATAAAATCGTAAAAATAAATATTTGTGCGGTTTCACGGGTCAATCACCAACATATACGTTTAAAATTATAAATATATATTATACCATTTATACAAAACAAAAATTTACTTATAAAAAAGTAAAAAACAAACACCCGCTCGGGCGAGCGGGTCAAACTCTAGTTAGTTTTAAAACAAGACTAGATTTTAACCCGCACGTCCGTGCGGATATTTTTCTATTTTATAAATGTATTTGATATTATTACAAATATTTTAATTATATAATTTTTAATTTAGTGCTATACATTGTGTAACTCTATAATTTTTTTTTATATTTTTTCCTCAAAATTATTAATATATAGTGATTTGTTTAAAACATTTTAATTTATTATTAATTTTTATTTATTTACTAATATATTTTCGAGTTGAATATAATAAAATAACCATATGAAATAATCAAATAAAGAATTTTTTTTCAAAATATGTTTTTTTATTTAATTTATACATTTTGCATATAATATATTTAAAATTTTATTTATTTATATTACTTAAAAGAAATCTATTTAATATGTATAAGAGAATATATCTTAACATATATCATTTTAATGTTTTACGGAATTTATAAGTAAAAAAATTGTTTTGTTTAAATAATACAGACCTATTTTTAGTAAATTTTATACATAGTAGTATCTATCATGTTATTTTATTAAAAATTAATTTTGAATTTTTTTGTTACTACATCTAATCTATTATTTTATACATAAGATATTTGAATTTTGGTACTATTTAAGAGAAAATTCCCAACATATTTTTTATAATTAAAACAAAAATAAATTTAAAATTAAAATTTGATTTGTCATTAATATTTTAAGTGAGTTGCTAAAATACCATAGTTTTCTATTGACATTTTGTTTTAAAAAATAGTATATGAATTAAAGTTTATTATATATTATTATATTTTTGTATACAAATATTTTAAAACAATATATTGTTGAGAGTTTCAATATAAATAAAAAATTGTAGATATATAAGTTTAACATATGTTCATACATTTATTTTGTATAAAGCTATTATACAGTTTATGAATTTTAGCCTATTTTAATGAATGATGATTTATTTAAATGTAAAACTTTAGAATTTAAAATTTGTTAATTTACATATTTAATATAATTTTATCATATTTAATTCATGTAACACTTCTATTTTCATATAATCCAGAGTTTATTTATAGAATTTATAAAAATAGTAGAATTTTTATTTTCTTGCTTATAATAAAATTTTAGTTAACATTGATTTATAATAATATTATATAACTAATTACGATAATGTATTATTTTATAAAAATATTTAAATTCTTAAGTAAGATTTTGTTAGATTCTTTCTCAAAAGATTTTGTTATAATTAAAAAATAAAATTCAAATATTTAGTTGGTTTATTATTAATGTAAATAATTAAATATGTCATATTAACTAATTTTTGAAATGGTCTAATTACTATATGTTAATAGTAGATAAATTTTTAAAGATTTTTAATTTACCTATTTAATATAATTTTACCATATTTATCTAATGTAACACTGCTATTTTTATATAATAGAGAATTTATTTATAGAATTTATGAAAAAATAGTGTAGAATTTTATTTTCCTGTTTTATAATAAAAACTTAGTTAAATTGATTTATAATAATATTATATTACTAATCACGAACTTTATTAATGTATAATTTTATAAAAATATTTAAATTTTTAAGTAAAATTTTGTTAGATTCTTTCTCAACAGATTTTGTTATAATTAAAAAAATAAAAATTCTAGTTGGTTTATTATTAATGTACCAAATTTACATACCCAAAATATTGGATGGGTGTTGCACACGTTTTAGAAGGATTGAAAATTCTGTTATCAAATTATAAATATGGTATAATGAGTTGATGAATATTCTGAAAAAAAATTTGGTTCCTAATTGATTGATTATCAAAATCGTGATTTTTTAAAAAATTTATTATATCTAATATCTAATATATTTAAATTCAAAATCTTATAGGTTCAAAAATAGACTATTTTATTTGGTTCCTAATTGATGATTATCAAAATTGTGATTGTTCAAAAACTCTATTATATCTAATATCTAATATTTATTTTGTATAAAGCTATTATACAGTTTATGAATTTTAGCCTATTTTAATGATGAATGATGATTTATTTATATGAAAAACTTTAGAATTTAAAATTTGTTAATTTACCTATTTAATATAATTTTATCATATTTAATTCATTTAACACTTCTATTTTCATATAATCCAGAGTTTATTTATAGAATTTATAAAAAATAGTAGAGTTTTTATTTTCTTGTTTATAATAAAATTTTAGTTAACATTGATTTATGATAATATTATATAACTAATTACAAAATTTATTAATGTACTATTTTATATATTTAAATTCTCAAGTAAGATTTTGTTAGATTCTTTCTCAAAAGATTTTGTTATAATTAAAAAACAAAATTCAAATCTTTAGTTGGTTTATTATTAATGCAAATAATTAAATATGTCATATTAACTAATTTTTGAAATGGTCTAATTACTATTTGTTAATAGTAGATAAAATTTTAAAATTTGTTAATTTAACTATTTATTATAATTTTATTATATTTAATTATTGTAACACTGCTATTTTTATATAATAAAGAATATATTTATAGAATTTATTAAAAAAATAATGTAGAATTTTATTTTCCTGTTTTATAATAAAAACTTAGTTAAAATAATTTATAATAATATTATATTACTAATCACGAAATTTATTAATGTATAATTTTATAAAAATATTTAATTTTTTAAGTAAAATTTTGTTAGATTCTTTTATATTTTACTAAAATAAATAAATTAATAATATATTTATAGATACTTTTATATAACATACACTATATATTTCGAGATTTTTTTTTACGACAGAGAAATAACAACCCATTGAAATTAATTAATTTAAATATATTATTTGAAGTGATATTGGAAGAATTTGTAAATAACAAAGAAATGGGATGACTAAATGTGTAAATAGAAGAAAATATTTAATCTGCTATCCATGTTTCCAAACATTCTTCCTTTAGTCTACTATCTATGTTTCCAAACATTCTAATTTTGTACTTGATTTTTAATAATATAGATTTTAACGTAACAATCTTTGAGTACATATTTCTTTCGTTTTTAATTTTGATATTACAAGTAATGTCTTAAACTAAATATATAAAAGTTAAAACTATAAGCAGACATAAAGTTTTAAAACTAATTAAAATATGACAAATCTCTAACAATCCGTTCTAATGGAATCCGGTTGGCGCTACAACGTATCGACCCTAATCTCTCTTCTGTGATATAATCTGTTCGAATTCATCCATATGTATCGATTCACATGTGAGTTATTGATTCGTTTGGCATTATTCAAACCCAATACTTCACCTATTAACAACACTCCTACATAGAAGCTGTCACTACCTATTAACAACACTCCTACAGAAAAGCTGTCACCATTTGATCTGCATGTCAATTGTAACATCCTGATTTCTGGTATATGTAAAAAGGTTTAAGAAAATTGATTTAGCTACCTATATCACCAAAAATGATTTATCTTTTCCGTCATACATCCGTTTAAAATTTCATGGTTAAGCGTGTTTGGGTTAGAGTAGTGAAAAGAGGATGACCTATCGAGAAGTGATTCGCGGTATCGTGCGAGTGAGGCCAAAACACGGAGAAATGTCGGGTGGTGATTGCAGGATCAATAAACAATGATTTTGAACTTTGGAAAATTTACGCACCGACCGTTGGAACGGAATAGGGCCCACAGGCTGAGAGAGCGGACGTGGGCGGCCCATTAGCCGTAGGCGATCATAGCGTTACAAGTGGTATCAGAGCTGGTTAGCTATCTCGGTTCTAACCCGAGAGACGTCTTGAGACATGTTGTGGTGCGCAACGAGGATGTTGCGCTCTGTGAGTGAGAGTGAATTGTAACATCCCGATTTCTAGTATATGTAGAAAGATTTAAGAGAATTGATTTAGCTATCTATGTCACCAAAATTGACTTACTTTTTCCCTCATACATTCATTTAAAAATCTATGGTTAAGCGTGTTTGGGCTGGAGTAGTGAAAAAATGGGTGACTTATCGAGAAGTGATTCGCGGTATTGTGCGAGTGAAACCAAAACATGTGGAACGGTTAGGTGGTGATTACATAGTCAATAATCAATGATTTCGAACGTTGGAAAATTTACGCACCGACCGTTAGAGCAAAATGGAACCCACGAGTCGAGAGGGAGAACAAGAGTAACCCATTAGCCATAGATGGTCGGGACATTGCATAATTATGGACTACCACGCAAATTGTAGAAACATAGATTTTTCGATGTGTAATTTTAAAAAAATATGATTTAGAAATTAGTGAAGCTAGCGTGTGGATATAGCATTGTGGGTAAAAGTAAATTAATGTTAAAAATAAGATTTTATCGTAACAATATTTGAGTACATATATCTTTCGTTTTTAATTTTGATATTACAAGTAATGTCTTAAACTAAATATATAATATATAAAAGTTAAAACTATAACCAGACATAAAGTTTTAAAACTAACTAGGTGGGTTGCCCGACCTCGCAGACATAAACATCTATATTATTATTTGCGAAATGATTTTTTGCAAAGAAACTCTCACGTTAAAAGTTAGATCGGTTAATATCGTTTGATAGAAAGTGAAAATTAAAGAAAAAACAGAAAAAACACATAACTAAATATTAATCAAGTAAAAATATTAATTTTATATAATTGAATGAATTCTAAAATTAATTTATTAATAATGAATATATTTTACATAGGCGTTTAATATAGTTTATGCATTTAATAACTAAAATATTTAAATTATTGAAATATAAAAACAAATTTAAATTATTTTTATTAGATAAATGATAAAAATTAATAATAATAAGAATTATTTAAAATCTAAAAATTATTTAAAGTAAAAATATAATCCTAATATATATATATATATATATAATATTGTGTTGTTATAGAAGAAAATCTTTTAATTAAAACTTAAAATTAAAAAAAAAACAGAAAACGCATTAATAAGTATTAATAAAGTAAAATTATTAATTTTATATAATTGTGTGAATTCTAAAATTGATTTATTAATAATAAATATAAGAATTTTCACATAAAAATCAACTAAAAATATAAATAGTAATTTATCTTTATAGTTTTTAATTTAGTAATGCCTATATTGATAAGTAATTTTATAAAATGTTTATGCCCGAAGATTAAATGTTTAATATATAATTAATCTTATATAAAAATTATTTCAATAATTTGATAATTATTATTATCTAAAATAGTTTATAGTTTGTCATAAAGTCTTTATTAAACTTAATGAATAATTAAGTTAGTTAAAATATAATTAAACATAATTTTTAAAAAAAATCAGTGATTTAATAATTATTATTATATAAAATAGTTTATATTGTGTTGTCCCAAAAATAATTTTACCCTTAATAAATTTTTCATATAATTAAAGATATATTAATAGTATTAGATTTATATGTTATATTAGGTGATTGATTATAAATTAATATCATAAAATTTTCAAAATAGTCTTTTTAAGATAATTTATATATATATATATATATATTGTGTTATTATCTGGAAACATTATTTCTATTATAAATTTAAAAATCAAGATATAATTTAAAATTAAATATTAATAAAATAAAAATTTTGTATAAAGTATTTCTCAAATATTTTTAATATGTGTTTTTTGAATTGATAAGATAAACTAATAAGTATATGTAAAATGAAATGTCCCCATGTGCGGACAACACACTAAGTTTATTAATATATTGTCTTGATCTATAATAAAAGTATTACTATAAATAATATTTTATTATTATATGAGTTAAACTTTTGATTTTGAATATAATATTTAGATTAGTCCAGTTATTCATTGTGTTATATATATATCCGTTCAAATTAATGCACAACTACTTTTAGTCAAATAGAATTAATTGTATTTATTGTATTAGTTTGGTTCTTCACCTTAGATTTGTAAATATATATATTTTTTAATAGTTTGATATATGTTGATTTGAAAAAAATAAAAATAAAATAAAGTGATAATTGGTATGAAATTGCATAAAAACATAAATGATAAATTAGAAAAGGAAAGATTATTTCTGTAATTTAATATGAATACTATTTTGGTAAACTTTCTTCTATGAAGCCACATTATAACTTTAAAATATTTTTATTGTAAATTTGAAAAAAAAAATCTTTATTATATATGTTATTTTTGAAAATATAAAAGGAACCTTTTCTATTGATCTATCCTAGTTGCATACCTATTAATCATTATCAAAACTTGTTTGAAACAACCAAGTTAACATTTGAGGGGCACAAGTCACCTTTAACCATCACAATTTGTTGATAAAGTTGTCAATGGTAAACCTTTGGGCATCCTCCTCTGACATCACCGGGTTATACCCAACCCAAGTGACCTGGTTTCTCACGTCTGAACAGGGTCCATAGTTTTGGTATTCCCCAAGATTCACCGTCAAAGGGGGAGGATCTGCTGAGTTGTTTCATGCAACCCACCCTTTGGGATGATACAAGTTTCCAAATTCAGTTTGCATAACCACCACTTTGGCATGGCTCTTCCAAGAACGACTTAAATACACAACAATTGGGAACTCTTCATCTTTGAACCACAAGATTTTGCTTCTTATGATGGAGAAATCAGATTTCTCCTGGTTATGTGCACCTTGAGCGGTAACCGTCACAACATGTTGCATAAGGGATTTTCTTGCACAAATGGTGAACATCTAAAACACGGTTGCAGCGTTCCCGAAGATAAAGTCCACCGTGCCTATGATGCACATTCTCTGTAACACTGCTCAAATAAGTGGGCGTAGAGGGTATTCTAGTAGCCATAAAATGCACATCTAAACAAGACAGTGGTTGGATTTGGAGTGGAATACAACAGCTTGGAACTTCTCATGTACGGCCATGTTTACAAATTTGACATCTCGAACAATAAAGTTATGAGCAAGAACAACTTCACCAAAACACAAACCACAAAACATTAGAACATAGATTGAATTATTATAATGGAAACCAAAATACTTACAAAATGTTGTTGTAGCAGTTGTCATGGACTTATGATACTCAAACCTGCTCAGATTGTTGGAGATCACCATATTTGTCATCTCCTCTTCATAGATCAGCACGGTGTCTTTTCTCTTTGGTACTAGAACATTCTCATAGTATACACCTTCTTTGATGAAGATGTTTGAACGGAATTTGTTATTGTTAGGAACTGATACCACAACTTTTGAGATGGTCTTGAAATAAATCAACTACCATCTCCGAAAATGGTGGCATTAGGGGTTAAAGTTGAACTACAGCTCCCAATCGTATTTGTCCCATCATCAAACAAGTTTGCATCAAATCCTTGTGCAACTTGTAAGGTCATGAATATGAATAATGTAGTGAATCTGGATATGGTTTAGTTTTGAACTCTCTCTTTCTTTCTTCTCTCGAATATGATCATATACTCGTGCCATATGAACATGTTCATGGTCCTACTTTTAATGATTTTTTTATCAATTTTATTTTGTAAGCATTTACAAACTACTAAAATAATATTTACATTGGATATATTTATAATTAAAGAAAAAGCAAAAAAAATAATGAAAATAAGTAAAAAGAAAGCAAAAATAAAGAAAAAAACAAGCAAGAGTAGAGAGAAAAGTTGTATATAAATATGTATGTAATGACTCATAACATTTATGTATTAATCTATTTGGCTATAAGTTAGAAGCCAAAGCCAAATCTCTTGCATGTTTTAGAAGGATGAGTACTACCTGATCATATACTATAATGTTGCATAAAATATGATCACCAGTGGTTGTATATGCATAAAGTTATAACTCATCTCCCAACTTTTGTTTTGGTTGTATTATGCAAAATAACAACTATTATAATTTATATCCTCTATACATAATTACCGCAACACACTAACTACTCATCCAAATGATCTCATGATTCCATTGCTAAATATACACATAGAGAAAGTTACTATGTTATTATTAAGGGGTTGGGGTCGGACTTACTATTAAAGGGTTGTGAGTTGTGACTGGATTTAGTATTAAGGAGTTGGGGTTGAGTTTATGAATGTTCTATAAATATTTAAAAAATTAGCTTAGTGTTATTCTATCACAAATTTAAAGTATTTGCAAAAATAATCATTCATTAATAGTAAATTTTAAAAGTGTTACCGAACTTGTGGTCGAATTGAGATTTCCCATTATCTTAGATCTACTTAAAAATCAATCTCTATTATATTATTACTATTATTCGTGACTCAAATGCCACTAGCAAAAATCATACAAAATATCATAATTTTGAATATTCTTACTTATATTTTATTTTTTCTTCCATGCCATTCATTTATATATGTGTATCAGTATGGCTTTACATCCGATCATCATCCCTTCCATTGCGGTCTCAGTTCTGATCGTCTGGCGTTGAGCAATTATAAGGCTTTTCGTGCTTAGTCTTTATTACTATATTAAAAACTATAAAGAAAAATTATTATTTTATATTCATTTAATTTTTTATGTGAAAATTCTTATATATATTATATTCATTATTAATAAATTAATCTTAGAATTCACTCAATTATATAAAACTAATAATTTTACTTGATTAATACTTAGTAATGCGTTTTCTGTTTTCCGTTTTCTTTAATTTTAACTTTTAATTAAAAAAATTGTATAACAACACAATATTATATATATATATATATATATATATCAGAATTATCTTTTTACTTTAAATATTTTTTATATTTTGAATAATAATAATTATTATTAATATTTATCATGTATCTAATAAAAATAATTTAAATTTGTTTTTATATTTGAATAATTTAAATATTTTATTCATTAAATGCATAAACGATATTAACCGTTTATGTATAATTTATTCATTGTTAATAAATTAATATTAGAATTCACTCAATTATATCAAATTAATATTTTTACTTGATTAATATTTAGTTATGTGTTTTTGTTTTCTGTTTTTTTTTAAATTTTAACTTTTTATCAAAAGATTTGTTTTAGGATAACAACACAATTTATATCACAATTATCTTTTTATTTAAAATAATTTTTAGATTTTGGATAATTCTTATTGTTATTATTAATTTAACCATTTATCTTATAAAATCAATAGAAATTCATTTTATATTTGAATAATTTAATACATTCATTAAGGGTATAAACGATTAACCGCTCTAACTTTTAACTTGAGAGCTCCGTTGCGAAAAATCATTTCGCAAATAATAGTATAGATTAAAATATGGGACAAATTTCATAAATAGGTTTTTTTGAAGTTCTTGCCACAAAAATAGACTTAAAAATAACCAAAATAGACTTTTTTTTTAAAATTAATATTTTTGTTATTTTATTTTTAGTTTTAAGCTTCATCTCCAAAAATTCATCTCCAAAACTTCAAACCATAACTTTAAATCCTAAGTATAGATTAGTTAACCCAATGTGTATAAATGTATATTTACATCTTTTAATAAATTTTATTTTGGTCATTTTTCTCCTTAAAAGTTATTTTGATGAAAAAAACATTTTGAAGTCCATCTCAAGATATTTCTCTAAAATATGAAAAATCGTTATTTAATTTATTACTTTTAAAGATGTCTATACTTCTAAATTTTGTTTGAAAATAGATATTAACTAACATAAGATAAACTACAAAACAAAGTCGTCTGTTCGAACCGAGTTTGGTCTTATCAGTAAAGATGGTGACGGAACTCGTCAGTGGGTCGTGATAAAGGCAAAGTCAAATATTTAAATAGTAAACTGGATAATCTTATTAATATGCAAGTTCGAGATACAAATAAGGAAAGGAGAGGTCGAGTTCGGCGGAGCTTGGTGAACTTGACCGTGTAAACTAAGTCGGACAAGACGTACAAAATAGGAAACATAGTTCTGGCCGTCTTGAGTTGGTTCAATTTTTTCTCCTCTTCTTTTGCTGGATTCTCTCTCTTTTTATACCGTGCAGCTCGTTCGCCCTAGCGAGTTTGGTCGCGAACCTAAAAGGCTTTTTATCTGATGGGCCCCGATCGGCCCGTCAAGGCGGAGCTTTTGGTAATCGAGCATTAACTCGACTAATCGCGGGGATTAGCCGAGGTAAGGCCGATTTGCTCCTTGACTAATCGAAGTTGGTTGGTCCGGATGGCGGGCCAGGCCTCGAACTCAACGGGCCTTGTAGGAAGTTATTCACCTCCTACAGTAAGTCCCCCAGATCCGTTGCCGAGTTATTGCTGAAGTCGGGACGGATTTGATAGATTTGGCCCGTTGCTAATGGTCGTCATCTTAGTTTGTTTGGCCTTGTTTTTCTGCTAGGGACGCCAGCTCGTTAGGCGTTGTTAGTTCGCTAGAGCCGCTAGCTCGTTAAAGCCGCTAGCTCGTCGTGTAGTTAACCAGCGGGTTGGGAAGCTTGTGAGAATGCGAACGGTCGCGAGCAATCGAATATTCTAGGAGGATCTAGGCCCATTTAGACTGGAATGCGAACGGTCGCTCGGATTGAGGCCCAACTAGGCTTCTGTGCCTTCCTCTTATAAATAGCTCCCTCTTCTTCATTCTTGTCATTCATTCCCTTCTTCAGGTATTCTCTCTTCTCTCTCCCTTCTCTCCGCTTTCTCTCTCTAGATTGTGTAAGATAGTGTTGGTCCGATAATGTCGTCGAGTCGGAAGCTTACTCGCAAAGAGAAAGGGAAAGACGTTGCGGCTCTGAGTCCTGCTAGAGACGCAACGACCAACGAGCTCTTAGATGATTTCGACCTGGCGCACCGAGATTCCTTAGCGGACATTGCGAACCTTAGTTTGGCAGAGCGACTCCTCGTTGTCGACGCGGAAAGGGAGATCAGGGGTGACGACGACGGAAACGCTGCCGCGGAGATGTTGAATGATCCTCGAGTGAGGGGGCCTCGGCTACTGCCACCTGATCGTAGGAGGAGAAGCCCAGCTCGTCCTCAGTTGGCTCGATTCAGGCATAGCGCCGCTATCTCGGTAGAAGAGGAGGGTTTCCCGTTGGTGCCGACTCGCTACGCCGGCATGGGGGTATTTGAGCGTCAGCCTGCGATTTCCCAGGAGTCGCTTCGTACCGCCGACGTGGAGGGGCAGGCGTGGACCAACACGCGGAAAACGCAGTCGACGGTCAACTCGGTGGAGAACTTGCTGGCTGCCTGCAATGCTGTCGGGGTGACATATCTCATTCCGACCGAAGATCAGCGACCTTGGTCGCCCCCAGCCGGATACCAATGCGTCTACGAGTCCTATTTCGGGGTCGACACCAAACTTTGGTTCCCCATTCCTCGCCTGGTGACTTCATACGTCTCTCGACGTGACCTCGCTCTTAGCCAGATGGTGAACGGGGCGTACCGTATCATGGTTGCGTTGATGGTGATGGCTGCGGAGATAGGGATTTCTCTATGCGTTTATGCGTTCGAGCAGCTGACTACAATCTCTCGCCTAGACCATGGCCTCTTCTCCGTGAGAATGAGGCAGAGTTACAACATCATCACTGGCCATCTTGTGAAGACTCCGGACTGGCAGCGCGCGTATTTTTTCGTTAAGTCGGACATATTTGCCTTTGTCGACCCGCCTGGGGACGACTTTAGGGCTTATTGGAACGGCGTAGCCGGTAGCTAGCTTGTCCCAATCTTTGCTTTTTTAGTTTAATCTGATCCCTCTTTTTCTTTGGCAGGAAAGCATCCGAACTTCTACCTATCCGAAGGCATAATCCCGGGAACGTTCTTCGCCAACGCTCGGGCATTGGTTGAGCTTGGCCATCGCAGGTGGCCAGATATCAGCGACGATAGGATTCGTAGGGCGTTAGATCGCATCGATCGTGGTAAGGGATACTGACCATAAATTTAGTTTGGTATAGGTTTCTCAAACACTAGTTCGTGCAGGTGATTGGGATTCGAGACCCCCGAGTCTTAATCGACCAGGTAAAAAGAGATCCAAGCTGTTCTCGAAGGAGGAGCAACGAGAGATAACCAGGGCCCTGAAGATGAAGGAGCTTCCTGACTTAACTGTGGCGCTCAAAGCTCAAAGAGGCGGGTCTTCTAGTGCCGCGAGCTTGATGAGGGTGGTCGATGGCTTTGGCCTCGATGGAGTGGAGTCGTCCGATCACAGCATTCGTCCCACGTCCGGAGATGTTGCTGTGGTGGAGACCTCTGTCCATAGTGCTCGGAAAAGATCTCGACGAGTCTAACGACGAGCATAGTGCTGAAGCCGTCTTGAGGAGAAAAAGCACGAAGATATCGGCGAAGGATTCTGCAGCAGCCAACATTCCTTTCCTCATAGATGAGGATGAGATCCCAGATCCGATCTCCGACCTCCCTGCTCTTCCGAGTGATGACCTTCCGACTGAGGACGTGGAGGTTCCTCCGGGAAATCCTCAGAAAAGGAGGAAGAAGAAGAAGAAGAAGAAGACCGGTTCAGAAGAAGCACCGGTCGTTGATGGGGTAGGTCAGAATGAGGGCCAGCCCGAAACCCTGGAACCAAGGATGCTTCAATCGGTTGACCAGTTAGTCTTCCCGGAAGCTTACCTCGAGGTGGCTCGTCTTCGCTGCGAGGTAAGTCTATAATACGCCGTCATTTGTGTTTTATCTAATTTTGGCATTCTGACCTTTGTCTCTCTTTATAGGTTGATAAGGGGGTGAACCTCTTAGTAGAGAAATACGATTCTGAGCTGAAGACGACCTACGCGAGCTTGGGAGAGGCCCAAGATAAGACTAGGAAGGCGCGGAAAAAGGTCTCAGGGCTCGAAGCCTTGCTCGAAGAGGCCGAAACGACTAAGGAGGAGGCTATCAACCAGGCGGAAGCTCGGGCGAAGGAGCTCGAGGACGTTGCCAAGGACTTGGAGCTGCGCGGACTGCTGCAGAGGAGCTGCGACTCAAGAAACTTTGACTTGAGGAGGAAAAGATGAAGATGATGAGCGAGTTCGAGAACGAAGCCTCTTCTCTTCGAAGATCCCGCGGCAGCGAGGTTACCAGAGAACGGGCCAAATTTCGTGCGGCGATGGCTGCCAAGGCGGAGATCCGCTTCAAGCGGCTTCGAGAGCGCGCGGATAAGCTGGAAGAGTTCGATGATGCGCGATTCTTATGGAGCCAAGCCTTCGGGACCCGGAAATGCTTGGAGATGCTCAAGGACGAAGGGGAGGCGATCCCACAAGAGAAGATTGACTTCTTCCGAGGAGAGGAGCAGCTCAGGAAGGCGGAGGCGGAGAAGCTTGACCCCGGTTCTCCGGAAGAAGGTGATTATTTGCTATCTCCGTTAAGGCTAGAATCGGAGTATGTCGATGGGTCGCTTCTTGCGTTTATTGAAGCCAGATACGACAAGCCTTCCCAGTGCACCAATCTTGCCGGATCGAACTTAGAGGTTTCGGATCCAGGGTCAGCTTCTGGACGTTGCTCGGGTCGGGATGAGGAGATTACTTCGGGAGGAAGGGGAGACGTCGAGCAGCGGAACGACGACGAATCTCTGCAGACCTCTTCCAGCTCGTCCGACTCGTGAGGAGGTTGCCTAGCTTAGCTTCCTTTGATTTATCCCTTGTTGTTGTACTTTTTTTTGTATGTTGTGATTACTCCGTTGGCGGAGCTATTGTAATATACTCTGTTTTAATCCAGCGTGTTTTTTTTCGAATTGGATCCCGAGCTTGAATTCTTCTGCTTATTTTTGCCTGTTATCGCGCTTAAAAAGTATCCGACGTAACCCCTTATAGCGTTCTAGTAGGTCGCTGACTCGGGGTAGCCGACTAAGTCGAGCCTCGAACTTGGTTTTATTGCTCTAGTGATTTATTGGATTCAAGATCTGATGTAATTACGCAGGGCTTCTCTAGCTTGTCGCTGGCTCGGGGCAGCCGAATAGATCGTGCTCCGAGCTCGGAACCTAAAGATTTGTCTTAGTGCCTTAGTGATTTATCGGATTCAAGATTTGATGTAATCACGTAGGGCTTCTCTAGCTTGTCGCTGGCTCGGGGTAGCCGAATAGATCGTGCTCCGAGCTCAGGACCTATAGATTTGTCTTAGTGCCTTAGTGATTTATCGGATTCAAGATCTAATGTAATCACGTAGGGCTTCTCTGGCATGTCTCTGGCTCGGGGTAGCTGAATAGATCATGCTCGTACTACGCGCCTTAAGTCGTCTGGCTCGCCATTTGTCGGTGGGCAACTTCTCGTCAGCGAGGAAATCGATGAGCTCGATTCGCCAATCCGGCCCGACATCGGTTTGCTGTACCGCTAGGATGAGAGAGGTCTCGGGTAATTCCTCAGCAGTAGTGGCAATGCTTGGTCTTTCGATTCTATGGATCGGGATCGTCCTCTGGACGCGATCGCGGAGCCTGCTTCCTAGTGCCGCGAGGGCATCTGGACATACATTCTCTCCACGCGGGACTTTGATAAGCTCGAAGAAGTCAAACTTGCTGGCGAGATCTTGGACAATTTTCAGGTATGCGTTCATTCGTTCATTCCGAGTGTCGTAATCGCCGCTGAATTGACTTGTAACTAACTGGGAGTCACAGTATGCGCTGACTCGCTTTGCATGGACTGCTCTTGCGAGATGGAGCCCCGCGATTAATGATTCGTATTCTGCCTCGTTATTTGATGCGGTGAACCCGAATTGGAACGATTGCAGTTGGACCCCAGCTCCTGACCCCTAGTTCGTTGAAGACCCGTCAACATGAAGGATCCAATTTTGACTTGGGAGCATTAGATCTTGCTCGAGCTCGGGCGACAGTTCCACCATAAAATCGGCCAAAACTTGTGACTTGGTTGCTGTGCGGTTTTTGTATACGATGTCGTGCTCGCTCAGTTCGAGTGCCCATTTGGACAATCGCTTGGATTGGTTAGTGTTTTGCATTATTGTACGAAGAGGTTGATTTGTCAGTATCTCGATCGTATGGGACTGGAAATAAGGACGCGGCTTTCTTTCTGAGGTCACGACAGCTAGTGCCATTTTTTCCAAAGTTGGGTATCGTGTCTCGGGATCGGTCATGCGCTTGCTGGTATAGAATATGGGTTTTTGCTCACCTCGGTCTTCTTTGATGAGGACGCTGCTGACGGCGGTTGCCGAGACCGCAACGTATAAATAAAGTGTATCACCTGCTTCGGGTTTGGCTAACACTGGAGGGGTGGTCAAGTAAGTCTTGAGCTGGGTGAAAGCTTCCTCGCATTTGTCGTCCCAGATGAATCGCTTGTTCCCGCGCAAGAGCTCGTAGAAAGGGAGGCACTTGTCCGTAGAGCGAGAGATGAAACGATTTAGGGCCGCAATCCGCCCTGTCAGGCGTTGGACTTCCCGACTGTTTCTCGGGCTAGGGAGATTGAGGATTGCCGAGATCTGCTTCGGGTTGGCTTCAATCCCTCTTCGCGTCACAATGTATCCGAGGAACTCGCCGGATTGGACTCCGAACGTACACTTTGCGGGGTTGAGCTTCATGCCATACTCATTTAATATCTTGAAACAGTCTCGCAAGTGATATGGGTGATCCTGAGCTCGGGGCGACTTGACCATCATATCGTTGATGTATACTTCCATTGTTTCGCCTAGCTTGTCGGCGAACATTCGATTAACGAGACACTGATAGGTTGCTCTGACGTTCTTAAGCCCGAATGGCATCACATTGTAAGCGAAGGTGCCCCTGTCGGTGATGAACGCGGTTTTTTCTCGGTCATCCGGATGCATCGATATCTGGTTATATCCGGAGAAGGCGTCCATGAAAGATAAGAGCTCGTTTTCGGCAGTGGATTCTACTAGCTGATCGATGTTTGGGAGTGGGAAGCTATCTTTCGGGCACGCTTTGTTCAAATCCGTGAAATTGACGCAAACGCGCCATTTCCCATTCTTCTTCTTTACTACCACTGGTTTCGCGAGCCATTCGGGATATCGAACTTCCGAGATAGATCTTGCGTCTAGCAATCTTTCAACTTCTTCGTTGACCGCTTTAGATCGCTCGGGCCCGAGCTTACGACGTTTTTGCCAGATAGGTTTGAAAGTCGGATCGACGTTGAGCTCGTGCGAAGTGATGCTGGGATCGATTCCTTTCATATCGGAGGTCGTCCAAGCGAAGGTAGAAATTTTTTTCTTGAGGAAGGCAACGATCATTTGCTGTATTTCGTCTGAGACGAGAGCGCCGATACGTATGACTTTGGTCGGGTCGGCATTGTCGATCTGGATCTCGATGACTTCGTCTTTCTGGGGGAAGGCCTTTTGGAGAAGTCGGGCTACGGCGTTTACACGCGGTGGCTGGAGTTTGACGTTTGCGACAAGGAGATCCCGAGCTGCCTGCTGGTCTCCTCGTATAGTTCTTATGCGTCCGTCATTTCCGGGAAACTTAATGCATTGGTGGTAGGTCGAGGAGATAGCTTTCATCGAATGGAGCCAAGGGGTTCCCAAAATGACGTGGTAAGGGGAATCCATTGCGACGACAGAAAACTTGACCGTGCGAGTAACTCCGCCGGCGAATACTGGAAGTCGGATGGTTCCGATCATTTCCTCGGAAACTCCATTAAACCCTGTTAACGATCTGTTGGAAGGTTTAAGTAGGCAGAAATCGACTCCCATTTTCTCGAGTGTTTTATGGAAGATAAGATCGACCGAGCTTCCGGTATCGATCAAAACCTTCGTTACTTCGCAAGCGCCAATGCCGAGTTCGATAAGCAGCGGATCATTGTGCGGCAAGCTGACTCCGATCGCATCATCGGCCGAAAAGGTGATCGTTGGGTCGTTCTCCGGTTTCATGGGCCATCGTTGCAAGGTTTTCGGTTGACGCTGATAGTTATTGATCGACCTTACTGACTCGCCACATGGGGGGGATCCTCCCATGATCACGTTGATGCGGTCTCTTCGCATCTGTGTCCGCAAATCGTTGCTTGGCTGAACGTCCTTCAGCACGGCTTTGGTATCGACGATCCTTGTTTCCAAATGTCTGCGCAAATCGGAGCTTTTGATCGATTCAACTTGATGCGGAGATCCTCCTCCTTTGAGTTGAGAACTGCACGGAGATCCTCGCTCTGACGTCTAGCCTCTGGTTCGAAAGCTGCGCGGGCTTTCCTTGCTTGGGAGGCGTTGATCTCTGCTCGGTGGTCGATTGTATCTGAAGCCGATTTCGTAACAGATTGCTCGTTGGTGGTGATCTTGCGTTTGAGTTTGTGTCGCAAATCCTCGGGATCGGACAAACCGGTTTCTTGAGACGCAGATCGCTTGCCCGGAGGTCGGCGGGGGTTGGATGAGGCCAACTCGTCTTCGTTGTCAGTCGAGATGTCGGGGCGCGCGAGAATGACCTCGACTCGGCGCCGAATCTTCGGTTGCTCCTCGTCGGCAGATGAATCTCCGTTTTCCCGAGCTACGGCTGCAACTTGCGCTGGGTACACCTTTGGCTCGGGCTGCGGGACCCTGCTTTGCGACCTTTGCGCCTTTTTATCCTTATTCCTGCTCCAACTTTTGGTGCTTTTTGATTTCTGGTTGGACTCTTGGATTGGTGGTAGGAGCACCATTTTTCAGTCTCCGCGGGGAATGACCTCAACGGTTCGGTGGGAACTTTTGGCTTAGTTCCTTCAGGCGTTGATGGCTTGGGGTAGTGATTCCATCCTTTTCCCCGAACCTCGACCAGCGAGCTGTCAGACTCGTTTACCAGATAAACGTAGCTCTTCTGCTGGGTGATTTTTTTCGGCCGGCGCGTGCTGCCGGGGTTCTGTCCACACGTCGGACACTTTAGCCGTCGAGGTTCGTCCTTGCTTCGTCGCGTTTTGCTTGCTTATTATTGCCTTGGTGTCTTCCTCCATGCGAATGAAGTTGTGAGAGTGAGCAATGGCGTCTGCCAAGGAATTTGTCGGGCTCCTGTATAGGTCATCGCGAAACTTGGAACGCACATAAAGTGTGTTCATGAGGGCGTTCACAGCGATTTCGTCGGGGACTTTCACTTTGGCCACGATTTCCTTAAATTTTTCCATAAAACTGCGAAGGCTCTGGTTCGGCGACTGAGAGAGATGCCAGAGGTCGGACACTTGGGCCTCTTTGCGGGAGAACATGATGTAATTTTTAAGGAAAGCAGACGACATGTCGTGGAAGCTGTTGATTGAATTCTCTTGCAGGCTGGTGAACCAGTTGAGTGCTACGCCTTTGAGGCTTTCGACGAAAAGTTGGCAGAAGCCCGCATCTCGTTCTTCCGGTGTGAAGTTTGGGCGTCGCATCGCGATGTTGAAAGAGGTAATATGGACGGTTGGATCCGAAAGACTGTCGTATGTCGGCAAGCGAAGCTTTTCCATTGGTCGGAGTCGAACATCAGAAATCTTTTTGGTAAACGGTGTTCGGAGGGTCTCGGCCAAGACGCACTCAATGAGCGGGGCTGAGGTTGTGACACCGTGAATCTTTGTATTAATATCCTAGAGTGCTTGCTTGAGAGCGGCTATTTCCTGGATAGTCTGAAGATCTGGCTCGTCGCAGGCGGTAGCTCGTTCTCCTATTGTGTGAGGCTGGGTTTCGTTGACTTGAGCTTGCGGTCCGGCGATCTGACCGGAAGGGTTGATCGTTCCGTTAGTGCTGTACACCAGCTGGCGACGGACGGTGTCGGAGGGAAGGTCGGCCGTTGCGGCGAAGGGCGCGAGAATGGCCGCTATGGCGTTAAGTTGTTTGGTTGTCGCCTTTTGAGCTTCGTCTTGCCGAGCGAAGCGTTCCATGATTGTATCGATGAGGGTGGGGGCGAGCGGTGCGACGGCAGCCGGAGTAGGTACAACTACGTCGGCTTCCTCGCCCGAGGTCGAGTCGTTGCTTGGACTCATAACTTTGTTGACGCTACTTTATCGACCCCACGGTGGGCGCCAACTGTTCGAACCGAGTTTGGTCTTATCAGTAAAGATGGTGACGGAACTCGTCAGTGGGTCGTGATAAAGGCAAAGTCAAATCTTTAAATAGTAAACTGGATAATCTTATTAATATGCAAGTTCGAGATACAAATAAGGAACGGAGAGGTCGAGTTCGGCGGAGCTTGGTGAACTTGACCGTGTAAACTAAGTCGGACAAGACGTACAAAATAGGAAACCTAGTTCTGGCCGTCTTGAGTTGGTTCAATTTTTTCTCCTCTTCTTTTGCTGGCTTCTCTCTCTTTTTATACCATGTAGCTCGTTTGCCCTAGCGAGTTTGGTCGCGAACCTAAAAGGCTTTTTATCTGATGGGCCCAGATCGGCCCATCGAGGCGGAGCTTTTGGTAATCGAGCATTAACTCGACTAATCGCGGGGATTAGCCGAGGTAAGGCCGATTTGCTCCTTGACTAATCGAAGTTGGTTGGTCCGGATGGCGGGCCAGGCCTCGAACTCAACGGGCCTTGTAGGAAGTTATTCACCTCCTACATCGTCTATAATGTTTTTTTTTTAAATTGTGTTCCTTATGGTAAAATAAAGAGCGATTAACACAAATAGACACTTTGTAAGTTGTTATTACACTATGGGGCACATCTTACTCTTTAGATACTTTCTTTAACTTTTTCATTTCATTTCTAACTAAAACATAACTAAAATATATAAGTAGGGCTCACTCATTTATTTCATCTTCTTTACCATTTTTCTAACTGAAACAACGATACCTCAGCTTTGCAAAAATGGTGGATGAGTTTCAGAATGCGGCAGAAACGATGGCATCAAGATCTTCACTCACTTATTCCATCTCCTTTACATTAGCTTGAATCCTATAATCTAAATTAATCCTTTCCTCCACCGCAACAACACAACGTTGTTTGCTTTCACGTCTCCGTTTTCAGAACATCTTTGTCCATCGCCACCATGAAATCACTTCGACCAAGTTTTCTCCTTCGCTACGTTAGCGGACGAAACCTCTCCCTTGTCGACAGCCCAGATCGACAGCCCAGATCAACAGACCTAATGAGAATTTTTTATTTGCATATTTGATCCCTTATATTTTCAGATTTTTCGATTTTAACCCCACAATTTCCACATTCGCACAATTACTATTCAAATATGCACCAAAATTCCTTATTGTGTAATACAACCCATGTAATATGCAATTATGTAATCAAGATGTAATATTAACATCTAAATGAAATCTAAAAATGATTAAAATGAGCAAAAATAAGATCCTAAACCACAAAAAAATATGATATGTCATTGAGTATTTAGCAAACCCCAAATAATAAAAATAATTAAAATATTTAGTGCCACTTAATCTATTATGTTATCTATTTTAAAATTTCATTTAAGTAACTTTCAGTCCACCTATATGTGTACAACTTCGCCATAAACTTTAATGGATTCGTCACTTATCAGTGACTTGTTCCCCATAAATTTTAATGGATTCCCCATAAAATTACATTTATACATGTGTATACATGTGAGTATGTGTATGTGTACATGTGTACAAAGATTACGTGTGTACACATGTATATTTTCACATGTGTACATTATATATTATTAAAGTAATATACCATAAATCACACACATTTGCCCCGTTAACCAAACGAGTTTCTATTCTCCAATTTCTTTTTTTAATTCTTAAAAATGCTGAAACCAAAAGGGTCAAAACCTTCTTCTTTACATTGTTTCTCCATATGAATCCAATATAAAAAGCTTAAAGATGTAGAGATCTAGTGCAACATGGTTGTCATCTTCGAGCCTCTCCTTTGCTGCAATAGCACGACCACTAACTGCTGCCACGTTTCTATCTTCCTCGTTAGATGCAAAATCATTGCGACCAAGTTTCCTCCGCTTTGTCGTCGCCATGACCTCTTCTTCTCCGTTGAAACATGCTCATATCAATGCAATCCTCCTCACTATGGTCGTCGTGAAATGATTACAATATACACCTTAAAATTTATTACATATATTTGTAATTTACTAATTTTTAATATTTACACGTTCAAATATCATCACATTATACACATATATTTCATTGTACACATGTACAATTGTTTCACAAAAGATCACATGTACAATGTTTCATTTGTACATTGCACAAATATATGATGGTTACATTGTTGGAATTCATTTTAATCATTTTAGATTTCATTTAGGTGTACATATAGCTTGCATTTGTTTGTTCATTGTATATCATTTAAATCATTTTAGGTTTTTCCTTTTAGGTAAACGTGTACACGTCAAAGGGTGTAAATTTGGTTGCGTACATCATTTGAAGTGTACACGTGTACATCAAAGCGTGAATTAAAAGAATGTAATTGTTTGTGTTAAATTACAAACCCATTATTTATGGTGAATATATGCATATATATATAGGTGGAATGGCGGTTTCTACTCAAAATACCAAGATAGTTAATAAAATATATCAAAATTTTACAAATAGTATGTATATATGTTAACAATTAGATAGTTTACGGTTAAAAATAAAATTATAGAAAATGTAAAGGATCAAAAATGCAGCCCTTCATCATCTCGTGAGGGGGCTACAATGGAGCGCACCAAGAAAACTAATTGTCGGAGTAAATCCTGGAAGAAAAAAAATGAAAAGAGTTGAGGAAAAAAAAGAATAAACCACAAGTGTGTTAGGAGTGCAAAAAACCTTTTTTAGATTTAAAAAAAAAACAAAAAGAAGTTTGAGAAAGAAGAGAAGAAAGAGAAGAGATGGGATCCACTAATTATAATTTAATTCTTTTTGAACGATTAAGTTAAAAAAGTGTGTTAGAAGTGCAAAGTGTCTTATAGTGTAATATAAGTTATAGAAAGTGACTCTAGATGTAAATCTTTCTAAAATAAAACTACCTTTTTATTGACACTACATAAGACAAGAAACAAGAGATGAAGGAGATTAAAGTTGTTGTTAAACGGATTTTAAGCAGCAGCACAACATATTGAAATATAAGACTGTAGATATAGCTGCATGTTTCTTGTAAAAGTCGAAGGTGTTGCTTAGCTTCCCCTCTTAAGGTTTTGAGCTCATTTATATAGGAGATAGTCGGCGACGAGTTCCTTAGGTTTAAGAAAGATTCTACCATATTTTGAGATATTAAAACTTTTCTCTTTATTTTTTTTCTTTTCATTCTTAGGCAGGAGATAAAATCGTGACATGGAGGCTCGAAGTCGGAGATAGGCGTCCTACTCTTAACTAACAAGACGTCTGCTGAATTAATTTATGACCTACAATTTAGTAATCTACCCATCATTTTATGTGTTCACATTTGAAGGCGATAAATGACATGCTTTTGTCCTCGTAGGACTTCCTGAGTTTTGCCATTATAGTAAGTTTATGGTGGTTAAGAACACGGTTCAACTCAATCTAGGGGTTTTAGAGACATGCTTCTTGAAGAAATAAAGTTAATCGAGTTCAAAGAAAAGATAATTCTTTGGGTTTTTATTCAATCAAATTTGCTAGTCAAAGTCACAAACGACTTAGGATGATCATTCCTAATTTAAAAAGAAAACTAAAAATTTTAAAATGATATGATAACATAAGTAAAAACACTAGAAAATGACATTTGTGAGGGACGTCATGGTTATAGCAGTGTAGATGCTGCTGCATCAGGATTTCCCGGGTGAGAAGGACTCGACCTTGAATCTGAAACATGATCAGGCGGAAAGTAGCGTGAAAGGTACCTGACATTAAACACATAAGAGATAATGATATCTGCATGAAGCTGAAGGCAACACTCGTTATTGTTAATATGTTCAAGAACCTCTACATGACCGATTTTCTTAGGTTTGACTTTGTTGTAGGCATGTGACGACATACAATCACGTGTAATGACAACCCAAAAAAGATTTTTTTACCTCAAAGACAAGATGATATCAATGTGTGTTTGTTACATTTTAGTATTTGGTGAAGGACACGTCTAAGTTTTTCTTTGCTTGAGCGTGAGTGTTTAAAATATTTTCCAAGAATGCTTCAACACCGCATGCAGTCGAACACGATCATGAAGAGAAGAAAGTTTAGGTGGTCCTCATGGCATAGTGCCATAAATTATTTTGAGTCATTTACACTTAAAGACAATTTTCAAGTTTTTATTACACTAAAAGACAGTTATTGCTACTAGGACACTTTTCTTTAACTGATTCTATCTTTTTCTAACTAAAGCGTAACTAAATAAATTAGTAGGACCCATCATTTATTCTCACTGTAGTTCTTCTTCTCGAACAAACAACAAACTTTATTTTATCTATGTTGTTCGTCGAGATGTGGTGAGCTCGATCCATCACCGCCAAGCCTCGTCTAGAAATTCCACTTCTCGTCGTCCTTTGTTTATCTTTATCGTTGTTGTCGCCGCCGTCATCGTTTCGAGGTGCCACCGATGAACGTCCATTCCAATTTCATAAATCTAAAGGGTTTTGTCCAACTTTAATATTTTGCATTTTAGGTCCCTATACCTTTTTTTTTAATTTGGCACCAAACTCTTTAAACATACAAATTTTTCCTATAAATTTGATTGAATTTTGATATTTTGCACTTTAGACAGTAAAATACAAGTATTTATTAAAATGAAATTTTGAACCTAAAAACTGAAATGAATTGAAATGAACTAAAATATATTTAAAAAAAATATTAACAATCAAAAAAATCATAAGATATCACCATGATCCAAAATGTTCATATGTACATCATTTTAGAAAAATGTATGTAGCTACAAATGTAGAAATAAATTTTTGATTTGTAATTATTTGTGGACATATGTACACGTGTACAAGTTCTCATGTGTACAAAAATTACATGTGTACGTATTCGCATGTGTACATCGTATATTAATAAAGTAATGTACAATGCAATCAAGTTTACGCGTTAAAACCGAACACATGTTTTCCTCCAAACCGTAAAATCAAATCTTCCCACAAAAACTTTTTCACCTCCACTTATTAATTTAAAATGCTCAAACCATAACATCAATTTTTTTATTGAGTAAATTTTAAACATATATTTATTTGAAAGCTAACTATGTTATTTTATTTATCAAATGTATAGCCAAACAATCCATTATAAACATTGATATCACAAAAAAAAAGAGAAGGGGCGTGTACACTTTCATTAGGCGTACACGTGGGTAATAATGTATATGTACACTATTGTATTATGGTATTGTGCAACTAGTAGTGATGGAAGCATCCTCCATCTTGAACAGAAAAGAACAAGCTTTATACATGGAAGCATACTACCATATTGAAACAAATCAATGGGATAAGATTTACGAAAAATATTTCACAAGCACACATCGTTAAGTATTGAAAGTTAGGTTTGAAAAGTTTTCATTATATTTGCATATCAGTGAACTTGTGCATATGTATTAGTAAATTTTTTTTAAACACATTTGAAGGGCTAACGTGTACAATATACATATTATAATTTATCAGATATTTACATGTACACATATATTTGAAATATATGTTAGATGTTCAAAATTTTAACCATCTACATATACAATGATTTACATGTACACAGTTAACTTGTGATGTGTGTATCATGTACATTTGATAAATTTGTTACATACATTTACAAGTATCAATATTTTTACGGTCAAATATCGTCAATGTCTACACATATATTTTCATAGTCAAATATCGTTAACGTGTACACATATATTTCAGTATCCACATGTACAACGTTTCACAAAAATGGCATGTACACCGGTTCATTTGTACATTGCTCAAGTTATTATATTTGATACTTTTAATGATTTTTGGAGTCACTGATCCAAAAAATGATTTTGAGTCTCTTGTTTTATCATTTAGATCATTTAAGGTTCATTAGGTGTGTATATTGCATTTGTTTGTTTATTATGCATATATTACATGTACAATTTGAATGTAATGTACACACGACTTTTCTTTTACAGCAAATATGATATCATAGCAGTTAACAAAGCATTCATACATACATAACATCTCAAAGATAAAAAGAGAAAAATATCAAGTCAGATAGAAGATGGCGTACATGAGAATAGACGTACACATGGTTTTCTGTGTTATTTCTATATAATAATTAAAATAATTTTTACCATTTAATTTTAGTTGATTCAGTTCACTTTGGAATGTTTTTAGATATCTCATATGCATATATGTGTTTAATTGCATTAACAAAAATTATATTAAATAATTGATTAATTTGGGGTTAAATCATAGAAAATTATCTATTTTAAATTTTGGGGGGCGAAAATAAAATAAAAAATCAAAAACCAAGAACCATTTTTAAAATTATAAAGATGGATTAGAATGATCATCAAGAAGTTAGAGGTTTAATTCAAGTAGACATATACACAATTAAAAAATTATACAAAACTGTAAGGACCAAAAGTGCAAAAAGCTAAAAGTAGCTATTGATGTCTCGAGCTTCTTACGAGGGCCATAGGTGAGGTAACGATGTTGAGAATAATGAGTCAGACTGACTAGAAGATGTTTATGGTATTCCAAATACGAGAGCCGCCGACGTCTCTACCATTGATCTTGCCGGCGAATACGCCATGACTACACGACCATCAAAGATATATCTTAACACATCTCAAAAGATAGCTAAAAGGAAATGAGACAATGATTCCAGATAACTTTCTTAGAAAAATGAATTTGAAAGAATCAGATTTCATTTACAAAAATTATAAAAAACTATAAAGGGCAGAGGAAGAAGAAGAAGGTTACAGGTAGGGTCCCACTTTATTTTAGTTACCGTAGTGGGTACTAGCTGGCAATGTTATTTAGTTAGTTTTTGAGTGAAAATGAGATTTAGTTAGACAAAAGTGTCCTAGTAGCAATAACTGTCTTTTAATGTAAATAAAACTTGAAAACTGCCTTTGAGTGTAATTGTTTCAATTATTTTAAACGGACTGGGTCCCGAACTTCTATTAAAGGCATGACTGTGTGCAAATTCTTCTTGAGGAAGCTTGGAATCCCATGTCTTAACAGAAGTGCCGACCAAACAACGCAAGTGATTTCCCAAAGAACAACTGATGATTTCAGTTTTGCCATCAGACTGTGGATGATAGGCATAACTCATATCAAGACTAGTATCAAGTAGTTTCCACAATGAACGCCAAAATTTTCTAAGGAAGCCGAAATCACGATCTAAAACAATTGAAAATGGTAGGTCATGGAGACGATAAATTTATCAGAAAAAATAAAGTGGCTAATTGTATGACATCGGTTGTAAGCTTGCATGGTATAAAGTGAACCATTTTAGAGAAACAATCAACAACGAAAAATATCAAAACAAACCCTTTTTGTGTCCGAGAAAGGCCCATGAAAATTTCCATGTTTATCAGTCCAAGAATGTGTAGGAACGGGTAAAGGGAGATACAATCCCGCATTTGTAGATTGTCCGTTTGATGTTCGACAAATGAAAAAAATTTCAAAGACCGTTCCACATAGCGAAAAAGTGACAGCCAAAATAAGATGTTGAAACCAAGTGTAGCGTATGATCACGCCAATATGTCCTTCACAATGAAGTCCAAAGACGAGCTGGACCCGGAGACTACAATCTGGGATGCATAGGGGTTTTCTCGAAACAAGAAATCGTTGGGTTTGGAGTATGGTTACAACGAACCAACCATCACAGCTTCCTAGAATGATATTAGAGAATGATAACGAACATCGATCTTGTTAATAGCGCGACTATCAACACACATACTCCAAGAGCCATATTTCCTAGGTATTAATAAATCTGATCGCAAGGACTTTGACTTTCCCGCAAAAACCCTTTAGATACCAAGGCTTCTGCATGCTTACGAATTTCCTCGTGCTCACTTGCACTCATTTGATAATGTTGACGGTTTGGGAGAGATGCATCAGGAACAAGGCCAATGTGATGTTGGATCGCGTAATGGAGGTAGCCAGTGGGAGATCATCAAGAAACACATATTTAAATTCTTGTAAATTCAGGCTGGATGTATTTCTCTGTGATTGGTGGTTCAGGTGCAGGTATGAGCAATATGACATGGATTTAATGTCTCAAAGCTGCTTCAAATTGTGCCTTTTCCATTAGTAAATGCGGATTTGTGGTGGAGTTGCAGTTGAGGGGTTGAAGGTTTCAAAAATGTGGTTTTTAAATTTGAATGTGTAGGTGTTGTGGTATCTGTCGTGAGATACTTTGCGATCAAACTCCAATGAGCGTCCCAACAATAAATAACAAGCATCCATTGGAACCATATCGAAATATTTTTGACCATGGTAAGAATAACCAATAGAGAATCCAACCAGGGAATGACAAGCTACACGCACTTCGTTATTTTTTTGAAGCCATGCAAGGTGATAATGATGCAGATGTTCTTCATCCAAAATTTTAAATTTTTGGATGTCATATGTGGCAATTACATTCTCGGTTCTCCTTTAATCAAAATGAATTTGCACACCATTCTTGCAATAGTGCAACGAGATTGAAATAAGGTGTTACATTGAGGATGTTGAACTGGAGCATGTAGTACTAAACAAAATCATTTCAACATCGATGAGTGTAATAACCATCAATAAGAATAAGGACACAGACGAAGCCAAAAAATCGTCGAGTAGAAAACGGTTGATGTATGGCCACGAAAATGGCTGAAGGATGGCCGAATAAGGAAATTTGAACCAATAAGATATTTGATAAGTTGACTAAGTTTTAACGGGTAAAATAAAGATGGATAAAACATTAGAATTGATTTGGCGCAAGGAAATAGTACATAAAATTGAATAGCCGGATCAGTGTTTAAAGTCTCAGAAATTCGTGAAGCACTAGGTAACCAAAAATAGAAATGGAAGGCCAAGAGATGTTAAGCTATTTGAGAGGTGTTTCAATTCGAAGTTAACTGATGTAAGAAATATTGGTACTGAATATTATTCAGGAAATTCTGTGGGTCATAAACACTCGCGGTTCGGCTTAGATCTTTCTAGAATATTGAAATTTTTTAATTTAGTTTATAAGGGTAGGAATGACCTTCAAATTAGTTTAGAAGTGTGTTTTTTGGGAAAAAAACTGTTTTGACCAAGAAGAATCATGTTCGTCAATTTTGATCAGATAACAACACATTCAAAATTAATTGTGGCTCTTTTGGGTTCGTCTAAGGCGTGTCGGGTGTTTCTGTAAGCTGCTGGAGGATGCAGCTGCTTGCTCTCCTCCTTGAATTATCTTGACATGTGTCTCTCCTTGGATGGACCTCCTCCAAGCTGGTCATGTTTCACAGGGTTTGTTAGTTTGGTGGCTGGCCACAAATCTGGTTCCTAATAGACATATTTTGGACTTGACACTAAGCTGTCTACCATTGGCCATTTTGGGCGGTCAGTCCACCTCAAGCTTTCTAACAACAACCTTAACCCCCCCCCCTTAGCCCATTCCCCTCACCTATAAATTTATCATGGCCCCTTAGTTCATTTCTTACACCAGCCATAAGGTAAACCCTTTAGTGTTTAGCTTTCCTTTTAAATTTAGTTTTTAGTTCTTCATTTTTAGATCCTGGTTCCCACTAACGTAACATCGGAAAACCATTTTTTCTACGATTATTTCACTAGAAGTTTGGATTCATGCTGACCGCAAAATAGAGGTGATGGAGTCGGAATAAGGATATCATGTTAATGCCAAACAACTCAATCGCCCAAGTGAGTTTCAGCTACGGGTCGTGATTGTTGAGTGTGCGGTTAGCGCCTACAAACAAGAGTATTGATTGATGCATTGCTAGGTTGCGAGTTTAGTAATATGATAATCAAGGGTTAATTCTCGTGTTTGAACAGAGTGTCGAAAGACACTGTAGTAACATCTAGCGACGACACTGTTCAGCGAGAGATATAAATGTTTACGATATTGTACTTGGTAGCCGATCAGAATGGTGTCTATCAATATACAGAAGTCCGTGCACGCGACAAAAAAGGTCATTTATTGGTGCACATGGGGCTGCAATCCCTTATGCAATTTGTTTTGGCTGAGAATACAAAGATTTAACCTCGAAGGAAAGTCGGAGGCTGCAATAGACCTGGTTTGTTCTACATCAACATGGCTGCGAATCGTCCTTCTGCCCTCAAGAAGCAAGCACAGTTTGCCAAGGATATAAACATTGTTAAACCATGCGAAGAGGCTGACTTGAAGACATGAATTTTGTCAAAGAAGATGGTTTTCAGGGTCGGAGATTTGGTAATCAACAAAGGAGCAGTTTTAGAGGCATGCATAAATTTCTGGTTACACCCAACACTCTCGGTTCCAGAAACCTGTCCATAGAAACAACAGCTCCACAAGGTACTATGGTGCTTCTTCTTATCAGACTCCAATAGCATCAGCTCAAGAAACAAGTTAGAGTTTATGATAGAGCATATCTTGGAAGGTCAACAAAAGATGTCAATGGGTGTTAATGGGACTGTAGCAAAATTTGATATTCTAACTTGTAAGCTACTCTCTCAAATAAAATGATCACTGTAGTATTTAAGGATTAAATCCACAAAGACTAGGGATCACACAATAGACTTATGCTTTCAAGGTAACCTAAGTCAGAAAATATAAAACAATAAACAAGGCAATAGATCGAATTAGTGTAAGTTATCAGGAGAAGGCGTTAAATCTAGGAAAATCAAACATTGTGATTCAAAACTTCAATAAATAGGCTTCAAGAGTTTTTAGTTTGATTATAGAACTCACTCGACTTCAATAGTAATTTACCCAGATTTCGCTGCAGAAAATTATCAAATGTCTAAATTTTATTTAAAAAATTTCATTGCGAATTCAATGATTCAGACAAGCATTAGATCATATTCCATTTGTTCAACTGAATTTCTATACCAACTCTCTTGCGAATAAGTATCTAGTTCAGAAGAATTAGATTCATGTAACTGATTGCACTCTCGTGTCTTACAATTATCTTAAGATGCTATGTTTTAGTTAAATACTCTAGAAACTAGTATGATAAAAAATCTTGGTATATATTCAATGATTAACCCTCGCAATCTATTGAGGTAAAGCGTGATCGACCACTTCCTCAACGATTGCTCTTGAGAATGAGGATGGGTCAATTTTTATAGTCACTGTTATATACTCTTGGCTCCCTTCCATGTTTCCAAAGTGTGGGAAATAAAGACACAAGGATACAAGATTTCTTAGATTACTTCTAGATGTGTCCATGGATCTTCACACTGACTGAGTACTCAAATAGTCGTCCTCCTTATGGTCCTCATATCTCGGTTTCTAATTTTCAACAGGTTTAGGATGTACCAAGTCAACAAACTGGAGCAAAAAAACTCCAGATGCTATCTCAATTGACTCTCAAGGTTGCATTTTACTTGATCAAGAAAGTAATGACTTCCCATCTTACGTGCCAAATGAAGCTATTAAAAAAATTAGGTAATTCTCCTATCACCCCTGAGATTATCTACCTCAAAGGAGATTGAGACTATCCCTCCGGTGAGTTCTCTAGGAGATAACTGCAAAACTTTTATTGCTCTTACATCTGAAGGAAACTGTCTGTCGGAAACTGCAGTGCACAACTGGGCGTCAATTCTGATTTACGTCAACATCTGATTCACGTCCTATTTCAGCTCCTCTAGACTCCATTTCTGCAGTTTCACTTTTACACCCTTCATCAAGTGGGTTTAAAGATAAGAACAAGAAGTTAGGTGAGGCAGCAGTTTCAAATAGGTTCACTAATGTAACCATATTGGAAGAGAAAATAGCTATAGCTGATGTATCCCTATCCTTCATTTTCTGGCCCTAACAGTCCACACTAACTTACCTTTTTGTCCTTAACTCCTCCATGGCCTCATTTTCAGCTTTTTTTCAGATCCTCTTATTATTAATTTCCAAGCGGCATCTGACGAATTTGGTTTCAACATGGCTGAAGCTCCTGTAGTTCTTATATGGAACAAAGATCACGTGGAGTTTGTTTCTTAAAAACTGAAAGATATGGAGTGGTTCACAATTGATCGTAAGGAAGGTGTGGAAGAGGTAGTGCTGTTCGTGGGCGTTCTTCCCACTAGGATAATAAGTTGTTCATCTTCTCATGGTCATCTCTTCTATGTTCTGCTTTTAATTTTAATAGAATAGATGATTATTTATTGACAATTTTGTGTTCTTTCACATTCCCTCGTGCGAACGATATAGAGAAGAAGCCAATGACATTTGTATCTCTATCTCTCTAGGTCTTTTCTATTTCACATTCACCCGTTTGGCTTTTTCTCCGTCAAAGCCTTAAGCTTCCTCTCCTCACTACTGTTTAGGCTTATCTCCTGTGTTGTTTAGTCACAAACATAACCATTTCCTTGGCTTCTTATCTTCTGTGTTGTTGCAGGGTTGAAATGTATTCAAGAAGAGAGTTGGATGATTTGGTGTACAGATACTACTCTGGAATGAAGGATGGCACTCGCAATGTCAAGATCTCTGGCTCTCTCTTCAGGTGTCCATTCTGCTGCATAGACCGCAAGCGTGATTACAACTTTGACGACTTGCTTCGTCATGCTTACAACACTAGCGCTAGTTCCCGCACTAAGGATGGACGAGAAGTAGGTAGAAATCTTGCTACTTTCTTAATTATTATAAGCTCAGTAAGGAAGCAAAATCTTGACAACACCCCTAGTTCGACAATGAATATCAAACAAACATAAAGTATGCCATGTCACTGAGACCGTCGTTACAAAAACATAAACAGCACAATAAGTTATAAAATTCATGTATCAAAGATGACAACTACTTAACACCATTCACCGTGACAAGAGTACATAAACATTGGTCCAAAGGAGTGGAAACTAGCCTCAGGATCCGACGCCTTCAATGAAGCTAATGCTTCTTTTGCAGCAGCATATCCAACCGATTTTAGTCTTGGAAAGAATTCATAGCTCTGAAAAGTTTTTTCGCAAACTGTAACCTTACATCGGAAGCGTGGATTATGATCAGGTCCTTCTCGTTCAACCGCAAACACTGAAAGCCCCCTATTGTGTTTCAATGCATAGGATTGCAGTTCAACTCTTGTATATATGATCCATATTTATCCAATCTGCAGAAATAAACAAACTTCCAGGTCACTATTATCTGCTAAGAAAAAAAACAATAAAAGCTAAAGATTCCAGTAATGAAAATCATAGTTTGATTCTTATTTAGTATATGCATTTGAAATATACATGCAAACATTAGTTTTTCATTGAAATTCAAAAAAGCATGAACCTTTATGTGTTCTTCAATCAAACAAAATTAAAGCAAACACAAGAACAAAACAACAATCTGACTAAACCCTAGAATGAACCAAAAATCGAAACTTTTGCTTTTCCCACAAGAGACGACAATTCAAAATTCACAAACTATCAAACTTAGAGAAGCCTAAACAGTAGTGAGGAGAGGAAGCTTATGGCTGTGACAGAGGAAAAGCCAAAAGGTGTACCTCTTTGGGAGGAGGAAGGATCCGACACTTAGTGGGTTTCCAGAAACCGTAAACTTTTCGCCTTTTTCGGAAGATCCGACAGCTCGGTGGTGGTTTCCAGCGGGAACAATTGTCACGAAAATATCGCCCAATATAAAAAAATGGGTTGTTTGACAAAAAAAATACAAAATAGGCTTTAAACATAAACCTTAAATGGTTTCCTACCCCAACCTTTTTAAATTTTTATAATCCTAAACCCTTGTTTAGGAAATCAATTGTTTGTGACCAAAAATAAGTTTCTTCTAGTTCTTCGGTTTCTCTTTTGTTGTTACTCTTGAAGACAAGAATCTTCTTATGGTTTCATTTTGTTGTTACCAGCTTCCATGCCTAAAGCAAGCGTGAGGGTTAGTATACAGAATAAAAAGCAAGTAAAAAGGTATAGCCCGAGTTGAATCACAAAAGATAAAAGGAATCTCGAAAATCTTTAAAAAGGTTTTGAACATGTTGTGTTCTCGGGTTGTTAGTTTTTTTTGGAAACATGTTTGTGGAAGAAACATGTCCGATCTATCGAACCAGGTTATTATCTTGTTGGTTATGTTGGCCAAAACATTGCCGAACATTAGTTAAATGATAATTTTCGTTGAGTTGAATTGATGTTGATAATGACTAGAATTATGCATGAATGGAATGTGATGCAGATAGAATATTTGATAAAATATTTTAAATATATTCTTATTTATTTTATTATTTATATTAAATTTAGATAATTATCTTTATTGTTTTAGGGTTTTATGGTTTTATTATATATAGCCATCTAGGCTTACGTTTGTATTCAGTTTATGATTTGATTAATAAAATTGAGAGTTCTCTCTTTATTCCTTGTTTTCGGTAGATCATTGGTGATCTCAACGAATCTAAGAAGACATTGATCTTAGGTATTCTTAGACTAAATAAGATCCTTGTGTTATCGTAGCTTCCGCTACATCAGTTGGTATCAGAGCCATCTAGGCTTACGTTTGTATTCAGTTTATGATTTGGTTAATAAAATTGAGAGTTCTCTCTTTATTCCTTGTTTTCGGTAGATCATTGGTGATCTCAACGAATCTAAGAAGACATTGATCTTAGGTATTCTTAGACTAAATAAGATCCTTGTGTTATCGTAGCTTCCGCTACATCAATAATGTAGTAATAGCGTTGCCAGAAACTGTTGCAAATCAAGTAATGTCAAGAAGTGTGTTATGCCATCCTGATTACCTAGTTTCAGTAGCAAAACACAAATAATGATTTTGGACTTAAAAAATCAGGTTATTATTTTGTTTCATATTTGATGAATATGTAAGTGTTTTGTGGAAAACCTAAAGAGATGGATCAAACTGATTGAAGAGGAGAATAGATTAGCTGGGAATCATAAAACATAAGATGCTGTCAAAGCTTGGAGAAGCAGAAAGCAAAGTTGATAATCCGAAGAATCAAGCTCAAGAATCACAAATCATTGTGTAAGGGTCCAAGAAGTGAAGAGTTTCGTGAAGAGAATAATAAAGACCACTCACGTCTTCTCCTACGGTTAGACACAATGTTTATGTTGTTTTTACTTTTCAGTTACTGCCAGAGTCAGAGATTGTTGTTCCAACATGATAAATTATGTTTGCTGGAATATGTTTAATTTATGACCAACTCTTATTTGCTGCTTTTTTTTTTTGTGCTGGAATGGCATGATGTGTCAGTGTGTATGTTAGGTTATTTTTGTGTGATGCAATGGCATGACGTGATGTGTGTATTTTTATAGTTGTTTGTGTATATGCCAATTTCGCGATCAGTTTCCATAAGTTTTTTACTAAATAAGAAACATAAGCTAAGATATATAAATACAAGAATGAGAAATGCACATTTACAATGACCTAAATATCATTAAAAGATGAATAGTAAGTCTATATAACGACCATATGACTAGGTTGTATTATCATTTCAATTGGTATTAGATTCTTTTTTGAAACAAGTTGTATAAATCAAATTTAAAAGCTATATAAAGAGTCTTCAAATTTCAATTACGTTTTATTTCCGATTCAAAATTGGTGTTTGGTTTCAAATCTTTCAATGTTTTGTACTTAAAATCCTAACAAAGAAATCAAACTGAAATTAAACATGTGATATAAATATAAAATATTCATTCTTACGTATATGCTAAACTAAAGTTTTGAAATCTAAGGGTTTGAAAACTCCATATAATTATTAATAAAACATAGTAAAAAGCTATCATGTAATATACATTCTAAGAACTTAAAATAACTATATAAATCACTTTCTTCAATGATAATTTAAAATGTAATTATCTGATCAGTTTTTGAATCCTCAAGGACTGATTACTAGGATCAGAAAAAATGTATCAATAATGTTCTTAATCTACATCTTTGAGCTCCAGGGTATTTTAATTTTAGTGATTTTATATTGTAGTAATCATATAGTATTCCATAAGTCATAAGAGTATATTGTGTAAGTAGATAAATATAG
>CAJHQP010001499.1:0-113196 GCA_905132765.1 Moricandia arvensis
TTTTTTGTTTCATGATTTCTATAAATATACTGAAACATTGGGGAAAAGAGAGAAATATGAGAATTTATAGTATTCTTCATTTCTATCTTTAACATTTTCACATGCATTTTTAGGATAACCTATTATTTTATTTCTTAGACAAAACTAGTTATATAAAAATGACTAAATTAAAATGGACTTGGTTAGAAAGAACAAATTAATCAAAATAGTAAACGTCAAAATATTGTTGACAAAAAAAAAGAAAGTAAAATAGACATCCCCACGTTACTATACAGTGTACGAATATAACCAAATCACTTTTTAAATCTTCTTAAATTGCGTTTCTAATTGTTTATTACTGACAAACTAATCAAAATGAAGATCCCTATCAACCAAAGTACTAATTTACCCCTCCGTCTCCATTAATACACGCTTCTGAAGCTCACTCAATCACCACAAAAAAACAAAACAAAGCACGAATTTACCAATTCACCCCTCTTCTTCTCCATTAATACACTCTCGTGATTGTTTAGATCTCAAAGAAAGCTCTCTCTCTCTCCATCTCAGATCAACAATGGGATCTCTCCCACCGTCACACCTCGACTTCCCCTCCGCGAACGGCCATTCACATGAAGACATCTCCGAACACAACCTCCTCACCCTCTTCAAGTCCCAACAAGACCTCCTCAACCACTTCTTCAAACACCTCGACCTCTCCCAAACCCTCTCCTTCTCCCGCCTCCTCCTCTCCACCTCCGGCACCGTCTTCTTCACCGGCGTCGGCAAATCCGCCTTCGTCGCCAACAAAGTCTCCCAGACCCTCGTCTCCCTCAGCTTCCGCTCCTCCTTCCTCTCCCCTCTCGACGCCCTCCACGGCGACATCGGCGCCCTCTCCTCCCGCGACGTCCTCGTCCTCTTCAGCAAATCCGGCGCCACCGAGGAGCTTCTCCGCCTCGTCCCCTGCGCCAAGGCCAAAGGTGCCTTCTTGGTGTCTCTTACCTCTGTTCCCGGGAACCCGCTTGCTGGTGTTTGCGATATGAATGTGCATTTGCCGCTGGAGAGGGAGTTGTGTCCGTTTAACCTTGCTCCGGTGACGTCCACGGCGATTCAGATGGTGTTTGGGGATACCATTGCGGTTGCTCTCATGGCGGCTAGGAATCTGACCAAGGAGGAGTATGGAGCTAATCATCCTGCGGGAAGGATCGGGAAGAGCTTGATCTTCAAGGTGTGGTCTCAAAGTTGCTTGCTTTATAAGGTTTAAGAATCTGAATCTGAATCTGTGGTTGGATGTTTCTTGTAGGTTAAGGATGTTATGAAGAAGAAAGATGAGCTTCCGGTTTGTAAAGAAGGAGACTTGATCATGGATCAGTTAGTTGAGCTGACCAGCAAAGGGTGTGGGTGCTTGCTTGTGGTTGATGAAGGTCATCGCTTGATTGGTACGTTCACAGATGGAGATCTTCGCCGGACTCTTAAAGCAAGTGGTGAAGCTATCTTCAAACTCAGTGTTGGAGAAATGTGCAACAGGTGAGAGATGAACATTGGTGTATGCTCTGCTTTAGATCCTATAAGCATTGGTGTATGATCTGCTCTAGATCCTATATGCATTTGTGAATGCTTTAGATCGTATAGACATTGGTGTATACTTTACTTTAGATCCTATAAACATTGGTGTATGCTCTGCTTTAGATCCTATGAACGTTGGTGCAGCTTTAGATTCTATAAACATTGGTGTATGCTCTGCTTTAGATCGTATAAACATTGGTGTATGATCTGCTTAAAATTGTATAAATGCTCTACTTTAGGGTGTATGCTCTGCTTTAGATTGTATAAGTGCTCTGCTTTAGATCCTATAAACATTGGTATATGCTCTGCTTTAGATCGTATAGAGATTTGCGTGTGCTCTGCTTTAGATCGTATAAAAGGTCTGCTTTAGATCCTATAAACATTGGTGTATGCTCTGCTTTAGATTGTATAAATGCTCTGCTCTAGATCGTATAAACATTGGTGTATGCTCTGCTTTAGATCGTATAAATATTGGTGTATGATCTGCTTAAAATTGTATAAATGCTCTGCTTTAGGGTGTATGCTCTGCTTTAGATTGTATAAGTGATCTGCTTTAGATCCTATAAACATTGGTATATGCTCTGCTTTAGATCGTATAGAGATTTGCGTGTGCTATGCTTTAGATCGTATAAAAGGTCTGCTTTAGATCCTATAAACATTGGTATATGCTCTGCTTTAGATTGTATAAATGCTCTGCTCTAGATCGTATAAACATTGGTGTATGCTCTGCTTTAGATCCTATAAGATTGGTGTATGTTCAACGGTTGAACCTGTTACTTAACAGGAAGCCGAGGACAATTGGACCGGAAACAATGGCAGTTGAAGCTATGAAGAAGATGGAGTCACCGCCGTCGCCTGTACAGTTTCTACCGGTCGTCAATGAAGACAACACCTTGATTGGAATTGTAACATTGCATGGTTTGGTTTCAGCTGGTCTCTGAACACAGATGAAGCTGCCTCTATATCTGAGTTTATTACACACATAAGTTGATTCTTTCACATGAACCCGGGTCCAGAATATTGATTTGTATTGTTAATGATATTCACATCCAGTGAATTGTATTGTTTCTAGTATTCATTCTTGTATTGTACTTTCTTTACCACAAAAGATATGTATAGAGTCTCAGACTGATAACACTGTACTCTCTTACATGTATTATCTTCTACAAAGCTCTCGTTTCTACTCTTGCTTTCGTTCATGTCTTAAACATCTTTCCTAGAGCTGATACACATAGTGGCATAGCACCATGAATGTCTCCTCTTGTGGAGGCAAATTGAACAGATATTGCTGAAGAAACAAAGACAATTCAGCTTTGGTTTTGTCTGTTTAAGCTAGCTTTCTATCAATTCATTCCTAACTAACATTTCTTCTTTAGTTCAATGGTGACAATGAACACCCAAAAACACAGTTTCATCAAATAATCTTTCCATTGTCTCGATTTTCATTTGTTACAATGAATGAACACCGAAAACATTGACTAAGAACCTAAAAAAAAAAAAAAAAAAACAGATATGTAAAAGAATCAGATCCTATTTCATTTAACGATCAATAAATAAGTGGACATAAAGAACAACAACTTAAGCTGCTAGTGAGAAGAAATCTGTAGAGAGAGATAAGAGTAAACAAAAATACAAGTAATAAATAACACAAGTGGTTTAGAATCTCTATGCAGCTGATACCGTGGTGTTTTGGTTGTTGCTGCTGCTTTCATCATTGTTCTCATTCTCACCACACATTTCCTCAAGAGACTTGCCTTTAGATTCAGGAACCAACAACGTAAACACCATCCCCAAAAGATTAACCACACCCAAAACAATGAGCGAGTTCTTCACACCAATCCCTGGAGGGTATCCATGTTCTGTCTTGTTCTTGTCAGGACTTTGTGCTAAGTACAAGAATCCAAACGCACCGACCATTGCTCCTAACTTTCCAGAAGCCGCTGAAATTCCATGGCAGGTTGATCTAAACCTAGCCGGGAAGATCTCAGCAGGCACCACGAAGGTTGTGGCATTAGGTCCAAAGTTTGCAAAGAAGAATGTTAACGAGTACATAACCACGAACCCTATTCTGTTCTCCTTGTGAGTCCAGTGGTCATAAGGAATGGCGAGAGCGAACATGAAGACAGTCATGAAGAAGAAACCCATCATCTGTATCGCAAACCTACCAATGATGTCGATGAACGCAACAGTGAACCAGTAACCAGGTACCGTGCTGCACAAGGCGATTAGGGTTTGCGCACGCGCGATCTTGAAAACTTCTTGAATTGCATTCATGGTTTGAGACGGAGGGATCCATCCAATGGCGCTGAATATATCTTTCTGGAAAAGATTCTGACTATAGAAGGCGATGTCGAGTAAGAACCATGTGCTTGTGGTTCCAAGCAAGTGAAGACCATGACGTTTCATAAATTCCTTGGAGAACAAGCCAAATGACCTAGACTGATCTCTAGAGATCTCTTCTACTCGTTGATGCTCTGCTTCTATCTCCACTTGCAAAACCTTAGACATGTTTGAAGCCGCTAGCTTCGCGTCCTTAGCCACAAGAGCCGTGTACCGTGCCGTCTCAGGCATCTTCGACCTTGAGTAAAACGTCATGGCAGCAGGCAATGCACCAACCATTAGAATAATCCTCCACACGTAATCCGCTTGAGGTACCGTGGAACCCAAGGCATCGACTTCATAAGCCGGAGCAGGAAACCTAGCTTCGAAAACAGCAGACACGATGATCGCAAAGACCCCTCCTGTCAAAATACCAAACCCTTGCATAGCAAACACCGCAGCTATAAACGCACCACGTGTCTTTTTATTAGCGTATTCAGACATGATCGTAGCGGACAAGGGATAGTCACCGCCAATACCAAACCCTAGCCAGAACCGGAAGAAACATAACGTGGTCATCACGGTCTTAGGTGTGTTACCAAAGGAGAGACCTGAAGCTATCGAGCAAATGACCATGACCATGAGAGTCATACCATAAACTTTTTTCCTCCCGAGTTTATCACCTAACCACCCAAAGAAGAGCTGGCCCGTGAGTGTACCGACAAACGCAACGCCGTTAACCGCGGCTGAGACGTTTGGAGGTAGGTTTCCTGGCTTCGGTGAACCGTCCACGTGGTAGTATATGCGGCCAAGAAGCTTAGTGACGAGGGAGATGCAGAAGAGGTCGTATGCATCGGTGAAGAATCCCATTCCTGCGACGATAATCGCTGTGAAGTGGTACCATTGCGTTTTGGCAACGTCTAGTGCGTTTAGTACGTTGAGTTGATCTCCTGCCATTGCTCTCTTTTATCTTCTCTTCTGCGTTTTACAGTAAGAAAACACGTTTAGTATTGCTAATGTATAATTTGTTATTGATGAATGAACTTTATAACTTATATATACAACAAGATAGCCGACATAAATACTCCTAAATTCTTAATCACATTAGACTTTAGGATTATTATTTTTAACTAATGTTATCATTATCTCATTAGACTAACATTTATCCAAATAGATAATCCTATATAGAATAGGATTCCCTAATAATTCACGCACGCTTCTTTGATAGATGATAGTTATATATATGTATTTAAAATAGGGTTCATCTCTTAGTATTGTGTTCTATAAAGGTGTAACAAAGGCTATATCCATTTCAAATGCATGGATTATAAAGGTTAACGAGTAGAACTGAAAACATTACAAGACACAACAGAGATTGAGAAGACAAATAGGAACAATAAGAAAACAATAACCATAAGGCCTGCTTGATCCTCATTTCTCAACCCAACAATAAATAAAAATTAGATACAAAACACAAAAGACTAATGAAGAAGATCAACTTACATGAAGAGTTTTATTCTTCTGGTTACTTTCTCGGAGACAAACACACTTTGTAGGATTGTCTTAGAGAAAGAGAAGAGTCTTTTTTGTTTTTTGTTTTCAATAAACTGTAGAGACAGCGAGAGAGAAAGGTGAAGAATGGTTGTGAATAATAGAGGCAGCGTAGCACAAGGCTATATATACATGATCACTTTCTGTTTTTTGCTTTGACATATTCTTTTATTTTATGTGGTATATTCTTGTGACAACGACACCGTTTATTTCTCTTTTGACTTCTTGTTTTTCGCATCTGCTTCTCTATCATCCACCGTTTTGTTTTTTTCTGTTAAAATTAAAAAAGTTTGTTTTCGAATTTGTTTTTTTACTGTCTGGTTGAGTTTTTGAGACTCACGGTCAAATACTCGTTTTAGGCTTTAGCATATTCGTAGGAGAATACAAAAAAATATTCGCACATATGAGCTTTTATTTTATGGTAATTGATCCCAAATTAATGCATAATTTGTATGAGAAGACCATCTTAATTGTCTCAGATATTATTATGGCTATGCATGTAGACTTTTTTTTTTTTTTTGAAAATTGATTTGATTTATATGCAATTTTCTGAGTAAAAATGTAAAAACAAAGAAGACTTTAAGTGACTTTTTAATCCGACTTTATAAAACGATCCATTAATTGTTGACCCTAAAATCATTCATAATTATTCATTGAAAAACTGATGACTATGAAAGTTCATGACCACTAATGAACTTGTTATTTGTTAAAGGATTTTTTATATATTTATTTAACATCTTGGTTAAGCAAGTTTCCATATCAAAAAGTGAGAAGTATCATTGTTTACAAACACTAAAGATAAATAAGCTATGTTGTAACAAAAATCAAAGGGGTAATTTGGGTATACCTCAATGTAAAATAAATTAACTAGACCTTAGTGTCACATTTTTCTAAACTATCTATCGTATTATTATCCGGGTTGGTCATGAAATTTTGGAGACCAATTCATTAAGAATTTAGTGGTTTTTAATTGTTTAAATATCTATATTTATGTATGTTATCAATATTTTTTTTTAAAAGAATTGGGACCTCAAAACCAATGTTTGATTAGGATGTGTCTATGACACTATCAATAATCTTCTCGTCTAACATTTGTATTGATAGCAAATTGAAAAAAAAAAAGATACAGTTTCATAATCTGTATATGTTTATCAACAATTTATTCTAGAGAATGACAATAAAATGATTAATCTTAGTTAGACAAAAAAAAAAGAATTAAAACGAAGTGTTTTTTTTTGATCAAAAAGCGAAGTGGTTATAAGTTAGTTATAGATAAACAAAAATTAGCGGGAACCAACGTCTAGATGGGCTCTAGTGACGTGGCAAATATGGAGCCCACATATTTGGATTCACGTCACCTGCCTTCTTCTTCCTTCACCGTAATGGCCTAAACCCTAATATATACTAGCCGTTACGCTCCTTCTCTCTCCACTTGCCTCTCTCTCTCTCTCTAACTCCTCACTTCCCTATCTACTCTCTCTCCAACATGAGCTCGATCGAAACCGCTTCAAAGAAGCCATCTTTGGCCTCTGTTTCGTCAAACCCGGAATCACTTTTCTCTACTAAGACCCCTGACAAGCCAGCGACTCTCTCAACCAGATCTCATCACAGCGAACCTCACGGCGGCTCTAGAGACAAACCCGTTAAGAGACAGATCTTGACTTCTCCGCTAAAACCTGAAGCAACCGTGAAGTTGCCCCAAAGGTTAAAGCACATTTGATTTGAACTTTAGGGTTTTCAAATTTTGATGGATTTATTGGCAATTTTTGCAGGTTTGAGATTCTGGATGAATGCTTTAATGGGTTGGTCAGTGCAATTAGGTTGCTCAAGCTAAAGGGCTCTTTGACTTCTTTTGCTAATATATGTCCCAAGATTGAGTATCTTACTAATCGGTAAATGCTATTTTCTTGCTGCTTCTTCTTTGTTTTGTCTGAAGAGCATTTATCTAATGATAGGTAAAGCTATTGACTTTCTTGCTTCTTCTGTGTTTGGTTTGAAGACCATCTATCTAACTGTTTCTGGTGAATCTTGAATGTATTGGGGATTGACTATTGATGCATCTGATTAGTTTGATTGTTACTGTGAACTGAACTTACTTGATACCACATTGATTAGATTGTCTACTTGTATATGTGTGTCCTTTGGTTGTATTTGTTTAATGATTGTTTGGTCAATGTGTGTGTATCTACAGGATCTTCTCGTATGATCATTTGGCTCAGATGAAGCATATTTATCCGGAAGCCATTGAAGTGAAGAGAGTTTTGAAGTGTGATGAAGACACTTGTTGTATGAAACCTACTCTTCACATTAACTTAAGCACAGATACAATTGTACTTGAAGATACAAGTTGCGGAACTAAATACATGCAGCTAAGGAACGTGTTCTACTCAAAGCTTGTAGAGTTTTACAAAGCTCATCCTAAGGTACACAGATTTGTCTCTCCTAATCTTTTTATTTGGTTGTAGCTTTTTCCAAAATGCTAAACGTATCTGATTGTTGTTCTGGATATAGGAGGAGATTCCGAAAGAACTACTTCCTGAACCGTTCAATTTCTCCAAAAAGGGTTGTGATTCAGACACAATAAGTGTAGTAGACGTGGGAGCATTTAAACTTGAGAATGATGGGTTTGATGTTCAAATGGAGGAGGAAGAAGATAAAGTCAACAAAGTAATTCCGGATTCAGCTTTATCAGATGGTACTAAGGAATGCTTGTTACCACACACAGAGTCAAGAATAGTTGAGGATGATGGGTTTGACGTTCAAATGGAGGAGGAGATGGAGAAAGAAGAAGATAAAGTCAACAAAGTAATTCCAGATTCGGCTTTATCAGATGGTACTGAGGAATGCTTGTTACCACACACAGAGTCAAGAATAGTTGGAACACCAGCCAAAGTTTTGTTCACTCCTTCCAAGGATCTATCAACACCAATCAAGCTCATGAGTGCTACACCGACGTTGCAACCATCTAGAAGGTTTATTACAATGACTCCAGATGATGATAATGACTCGGTTAGATCAACAAATGATCTGGAAAGGCGCTCTTCTCGCACTAGGTGTCTGAATTTCGACACTCTGGAGGAAGATGGAACTGTCAGTGACGAATCTAATGATGAAGGAAACGACAGTGAAGCTGATGATGCTTCCTCCGAGGACGATAGTCTTCTGCACTCAGTAAGTGATGTTTTCAGACAAACTTGCAAACTATGGTTAAAACAGTAACCGTGCCTTACCATTGCCTTGTTGTGTGTGTGCTTCTTGCAGGAGATAGAGAAACCAAAGGATGAAACCGAGAAGCAAAACTTGCCTAAGCTTGTTAATGTGCTTCATAAAATCTTTCACTCAACAAAGCGAACGGTCATCACGAAGGATGAGCTTCTTCACAAGATGATTGCATGCCAAATGGATATAATGGATAGAAGTAAGGACAGTTTATATCTAATGTGTTTACAATTTCACTGGCTCTTCTTCTTTAACAGGCTAACAGTTTCTTTCTTGTTTTGTCTTCTCTCAGAGGAAGTGGAGGAACAGCTAAGGTTGATGTTGCAATTGGTTCCGGATTGGATCTCTGAAACTAAAGCATCTTCTGGAGAGTTTCTTGTTCGGTGAGTTACTAACATTGAATGTTGGTCCTAAGCTGAACACCATAACAAAACACTGTTGCTTTGTATTAGCAAAGCTTTTTGCTTCTTCAGGTTTTAACATTGTGTTGCCTATCGTTTGATTTCTGCAGCATTAATGAAATGTCCACTGCAGAAACGGTGCGTGCAAGACTTGAGGAAGCAACATCACGGGCCATTTCCACCGTCTCCTGAAGAAGAAAATACTAGTTTCAATTACCATTATTACTCTTTACACATCTTTCCTTCATAAGCTGATCCTATATAAAACTTATTACACTTTTGTTAATTTATCTCAATCATAATAGTTATCTAATGATTGTGGCTGGTTAAGTTGTCTAAGGAAAGTAGCTAAAATTTGATATCATTGTTATTTCATAAGACTTTTTATAGTGATAGAAGTACTATAGCTTCTGGCAATTGGGTATTAGATGGAAAATGAGCCATCTACATCAATAGAAGTTAACGGTCCGATCAATACATAACAGACTTCATTGTGAAAACATATATTAATTAATACAAAATTCAAATTTAATCATATATTAGTTTGATGACACAAACTATCTATGCAAATTTAACTAATAATCATGAATGATCACCTGAACGAAGAGGAATTATGGCTGTATAAGTATAGTCATTCTTGTTTTTTCTTCTTTGAATTTGTAATGTTAGGATTTTTGTTGAAGAAGTCGAAGACCCAAAATTTCAAAAAAAAATCTACATAATGAATCACACAAGAACAACATTGTTTGGTGTAAATGATCATTTTTCTCAGTTTAATTATCATGTAATACAATGAAAAAACCAATGTAATCAATTCATGACGGATAGTTTATCTTAGATAATGTTTTGCTAACTGTACGTTGAAACTAGATTTTAAAAGTTTATGATTAAATTTATTTTTTTGTATTATTTGGTGAATGTTTTCGTACAAGTGTTTATATATTGATCAGAGTTGTTGATCTAAATTGATGTAAAAATTGGCCGATTTCTCGTTAATTGATAGTGGTTGAGTAAAAGTTGTTCTACAATTACAAGTGTCTGGATCAATGATGTTGTATTTCTTTTAGATAGTCTTTGAAGACTTTGAACAACAACCACCTTATGAGAATTGAAGTTGTTGAATACCAAGATTCGATAGGAACTGAACGTGTAATGAAGTTCTGCTTCTACAATCTACAGTCACACAATATATATACAGAAGAGAAGTATTTGAAGATTTACTCATGTGAACCCTCCTTTAAGAGCTTTACTTGCTCTCTGAATTGCTCTTGTGACTCTCCATATCTCATGCTTGATTGATCCCTCTGATGAGTTCGTTGCAATAGCATCTGCTATTCCCGGGAAGAAACCTAGCTTGCTCTCTGGTTCAGCTGCAGGTCCATACACCTACACATCAAGGTCACATACATGAGTTTTGCAAAAAAATGGATTGCAAACAAATTGATGGTTTTAATTTACTCACAAGATGCTTGAACCATTCTTTCCCTTTGATCCCTTCTGAATCCAAGAACCCTCTTTCTGCAAGCATCATCCTGTCATTTAGCTCTCTCCTCTTGGCAGCTGCTGCAACATCATTTTTGCTGTATGCTCCTTCCTTTAACTTCTGCAACATTGATCACCAAGAGCTTGCTCAATGTGTGACGAAGAAGAGAAAAAGTAAAGGTTATATACATCTATCAGCAAAGACCTTTGCTTCATCTGTGACTTCTTTAGCAACTAAAGAGAACTCTTGTATGGCCACGCTTAAGGGATCAACAGAGACTTTCCCTTCTAAGAGCTTGCTCAATGTTTCTCTATGTGCCTGAACCATAACACCAAAAGATATATAAACTCATTTTTCCTTTATATCAATACTATAAAGGGGTGAGTAGAAGAAACATACCTGCAACTGTTCTGCATAAGAGATGTAGTCGAACGGTAAGACTGGCTCATCAGCCAAGATGATACCCAAAAGACCCCAAATTCCCGCCACTGAGAGATATAACAATGCATAGAAGAGAGTTAAATCCTCAGCATAGTAGCAATGAGAACTAGAAAGGAAAAAAGAGTAACAAAGCTTCACTGGCAACATGACGATGAAACAATGGATCTGCATTGCGGATCATCCAATCATAGGAGTCAAAAGCGGTATGATAGACAGGATAATCTGAAAAAAACTCAAAGGATAAACAACATACATTAATACATCATCACATGCTGGAATGTTATGGAAATCAAGTTCTGCTTAACCTGCTCCATAGTACATGTCTATAGATGGTATCCCAGCATGATGAAGAAAACCGGAGAAATCAGAATCTACTCTACTTAGCCTCTGTATCTGCATTCCATTCAAAGCATACATCAGTCACAAAGACACCCTTTTGGAGTTTAATAAAAAGAAAACACAAAAGACAGGAGTCTACTCACAATGTTGTTCTGAGACTTGAATGTCTCTTTCACTGTCAAGGCTACATCATCAGGATCTTGGACCTGCCCATAAAAATGAATACCAGAGACTTAAAACTTTTACAAATTGCCTGAGAATGACCACACTAGTATTATTACCAGCTTCAAGGCATCTACAAGAACACCGTCTAGTTGAGGAGTTGCACCAGCAAAAAATCCAGAGCCTTGGACAGCACAATCAACATTAAGATAAGCAACAGCACTTGCACCTAAGTTAAGCACATGTTCTTCAACCCATTCAGTTGATCCAATCTATCAAACAAAAACACAAAACTCAAAAGTGTGTTTACTCAATCCATCAAACAAACTCAGCTTTTCTTACTAACCATTCCGAACTCTTCCGCATCCCAACTACAAAGTAGAATGCTCCTACGAGGTTTCCAACCAGATTCAAGCAACAGAGCTAATCTTCGACCAATGTCAAGTAAAGCAGAAGTTCCACTGTTTGGATCAACAGCTCCATAAGTCCACGCGTCTCTATGGTTCCCAAGTATCACATACCGGTCCGGTTCCTCACTACCTCTTATTGTAGCCACAACATTGTTAATCTTCTTCATCTTCATCTCCCCCTAGTCAAACACCATAAAGGTAAAACAGTAAGTACATAACCAAGACGTTAAGACGTTTTATTACAAAAGTCAAAACCAAGAAAGACATAAAGGTTACCTGTAACGTCATGTTGACAACCGTCCTTCCCGGACCAACCCGTTGACTTGACCCGACCCTACCCATTCGCCACTCCACCGGAGCTCTAGAGCCACCCAAAGAAGCCAATATGATCTCAGCATTGTGGAGAGACAGAGGCAAAGATGGAATCTTTGGGAATCTCTGAGAGACACGTTCATCATCCAAGCTTAGCTTCTCTCCTTCGACAACTCCGGGCCAACCCGGACTAACCGGGTCACCGATACCTCTCATCACCGTACCTCTCTCAATCCCACCGAGTCCACCACCGTCTTTCTCATCGTATATCAAGACACCAAGAGCACCTTTAGTTTCTGCTATCTTCACAATCACTCCTCTCCCTAAAGTCTCACCCTTTCTCACTAAAACCAAACAACCTCTAACGCTAACTCCGATCAACTCAAGCGCCCGGTAGTCTCTCTCCTCGCCGTGGTTCACGAAGACGACGTTACCCTCCGCTGAACCAGACGGCGAGTAAGCGTGGTATGGCCTAACGACACCAGAGGAAGAGGAAACGTCGTCGTTTAAGTCGAACTCTAACGTCGTGTTGTTGCTAAAACGCGCCGTGACGGAGAGGTGCGTAGGATAAGAGAGGAGAGCTTCGTACTCGGCGATACGAGTGTAAAGGCCGAGGCTTTGGAAGTGGTTTAGGACGTAGTTGAGTGTGTCTGAAGAGGGTTTTGTTCCGGCGAGGTGAGGATGACGGGTTAAGGCGCGGAGGTAAGAGGAGACGGTGGCGTTGGAGGCGGAGGAGAGGAAGAGGCGGCGGAGAGTGAGGGGGTTTGGAGAGGAGAGGTGAGGAGGAGGAGTAGCGTCTGGGTGGTGGAGAGTGTAGAAAGTGGCTACGGTGAGGACTATGATGAAGAGGAAAGAACAGAGCGGCGGTGGCTGACGGGAAGAGATTCCGGCGAGAGGCATTGCAGAGAGAGAGAGAGAGAGAGAGAGAGAGGGAAGTGAGTAATTGTTTAAGCGCAGTAGTGGCTAACTTTTGATATGTGTTTTGTCGTTGTCTTTCTATTTATTACTAATCATCTTTGTCTTTTTTGTGTATTGTCTCTTTCTCAGTCATTTGTTATTACTCAGGAGTTTTTTATATGGTCAAATACATTGTTTGATGATCTTCTTCATTGTGAACAATTCTGTTAAATAATGACTAAATTGAATTGGTATAGGATACCTATTAACTGGTTGAAAGATTACTTGAGAACATCACAAGTGTCCGTATAGTTGAATGAAAAGCTGCATGTATTAGAGCATGTACATTGGGGGTCTCTTAGCAGAGGTCCTTAACTTTTCTAAAATACGTTTCTTAACTTTTAACTAAGAAAACCTAAGAGACGTCTCTTAAATAAGAGTTTTAAGAGCCGTCTCTTAACAAAAAAAAATTTAAAAAAAAAAAGTCAAATTAAGTTAAGAACCTCATTCTAAGAGACGCTGATAAACATAGTCTTAGAATAACTAAAGTGATATGTTTAGTAGTATTATAGTGGGTGGCTGAAAAGGTATATTCTTTAATAAAATATCATTTTTGTTTTTGGTTTATATATTCATGAAGTCATGATGTATTGTATGTTTTGAAATGTGAGATATTCCATTTTGATTTATCATTTTTAAAAACATAAGCATATTACTCGTTTTATTCCATTTTGACTATCAATTATTGCATAAGTTGCACTGCCCTATTGCCATTGAATCCGTTTATTATTGACTGTTTATCTTGATTGCGTAAATAAAAGGAAAACGTCTCTCCTAAAACATATAGTTATTTGACATATAAGTTGCAGATTTAGACTATCTTCTTAACAAAAATAACATCCAATAATTATGACAAATCGCCCTTGCAATTGGAACTGATTATACACCTTAAGTTGACACAATAATATCAATATCATTTTTTCCAAGTCCGAGTATCAAAATAGACTTTCTCTGAATATTCAAATGAGACTCAAACATGATTTTATATATGCGTAACCACACGGGTTACTGAAATCCGGATCGCTTATTTCTTCAAAGTTTGTCTTATTACTAGACTATCCATGTGTAGTTGATGGTATATGGCTACAAACATGATATTGATATTGTAAATCTTATATATAGCTTCAAACATGGTATTGATATTGTATGTCAGGGTGTGTTATCTTATTTGTGTGGCCACTCTCCAATGAATGTTTTCTCTGCCAGTGATTTGATCCCATATGGCTCTGGTTCAGAACTTATCTTTATTTTTCTGCCACAATTTTTTGCCATTATCGCTTTCATCCATTGAATGGCATCATCTTGAACTTTGTTCACATCCATCGTAAGTGCAAATTACTCGGTAGTAGTACCATTTTATCATTTCCAAATGTATTAAATGATCCATAAAGAGAGTGACTCTATGGATCCATAAACACACATGCATTCTTCTAATATAACCAATTCCAATTCTCCCAGCCATTTACAATATATATATATAGTCAATTCTCAATAATATGTTTTATGCATGTGTTTGATTCTTGTATAGGTGATTTTGCATGTTCGTTCAGGCCTCATAAGTGAAAAGAAGAGAAAAAAAGTCAAAGAGAGTAACATTGGCTAAACTTAGCATGGAGAATATAACAATATTTCGTGTGTATGAAAGTTATGATATCTTGCATGAAAAATGGTGTGAGCTCAGAGCTGACAATCTTTTAGATGAATGTAAAATATAAATTATTAACATGTTGGTAAGTTATATATACAATGACGATGATTCGACCAAAAATTTACGATTATTCACAAAAAAGGAATTGGTATGGAAAAAGTGTTCTTGAATTATAACTAAAAATTACAAACTGAACGGAACACTAAAAGTTACAACTTACAAATTTCTAACTCAACAAATGATAATAATGACAAATGAATGATAATCATAAAAAGATAGCCTTTGTTTTGTCTTTATGCATTTTATTTTATTTGACAGACCTATTCTCTTAATACAAAAGCTAGACAGCAAAAAAAAAAGTTATTTAGAAAATCAAATTATCTCTAACCCTTTCAAATTCAACACAGACCTAAAGTTTTAGTATCAAACAATGAATGATTTGTAACAAAAGAAAAGTTTGCTTTGACATATTTTCTTAGGGAAAATCGCATAAAAAACGTTGAAAATGGCACTCACTAACACTTTAAACCTTGAACTTTTTCGATTATCACTTTAGACTTCCAAAGTGGCAATTGTATCACAATAAACCTTCAACTTGGCTAACTTGTACATCAAGCAAAAAGTTGACCTGCAAAACAGGTAAACCTGATGATGTGTCAATTTTTTTTCGAAAATAATTATTATTTAATTAATAAAATAAACAAAAATTAAATAAAAATCAGAAAATTAAACAAAAAGTTAGATAACTAAAATTAAAAATCAGAAAAAATAAATAAGTATTATAAAATAAATTAAAAATCATAAATTAAAAAAAAATATTTTAAAAATAAAAAAAAATAGAAAATTAAACAAAAAATCAAAAATTTTTTAAAAAATCATAATATTCTCTTTTAGTTACAAGATTTTTTTAAATATATCATCTTTGACAATAACAATTCAAACATATCAGTGATGACGATGGTGATTTCTCACATAATCATTATCAGTGACGTTTTTGACATATTCCTAACGATAGTTTCATCGTGACCTATCTCTAACGATAGTTTCATCTTTGACATATCTACTTTTTAAATAATGATTATGAAAACATCATTTTTAATGATGATGTCGGAAACTATCGTTAGAGATATGTCAAAAACGTCATTGTTAATGGTTATATGAGAAACCACCATCATCATTAGTGATATGTTTGAAATTGTTATTGTCAACTATTTGAAACAATAGATAGGTCAACGGTGATGATGTTTATCACTTAAAAAGTAGATATGTCAAAGATGAAACTATCGTTAGAGATAGGTCAATGATGAAACTGTTGTTAGGAATATGTTAAAAACGTCATCGATAATGATTATGTGAGAAACCACCATAGTCATCACTGATATGTTTGAAATTGTTATTGTCAAAGATGATATATTTAAAAAAATCTTGTAATTTAAAAGAGAATATTATGATTTTTTAATTTTTAATTTACTGATTTTTTGTTTAATTTTTTATTTTTCTAATTTTCTTATTTTAATTTAATTTTGTTTTGATTTTTTGAAATGTTTTTTTTTTAATTTATGCTTTAATATTTATTTAATTTTTCTGTTTTTTTATTGTAGTTATCTTATTTTTTATTTAATTTTTTAATTTTTATTTAATTTTTGTTTATTTTATTAATTAAATAACTATTATTTTCAAAAAAAAACTGACACATCATCACGTTTACCTGTTTTACAGGTCAACTTTTTGCTTGATGTACAAGTTAGCCAAGTTAAAGGTTTATTGTGATACAATTGCCACTTTAAAAGTTTAAAGTGATAGTCAAAAAAGTTCAAAGTTTAAAGGGTTAGTGTCACTACGATTTTCCTTATTTTCTTACTTCCCATGTTCTATGGATACAATGTATGTAATCTTTCGCAAGAGTATTTAAATATTGAATCATCCATTAGCTTACACCTAGGTAGAGTAGATCAGATCACTACCATGTTATAGATATGTTCTTTTAAAAGTGTGGGACTCGATCAAATGATTGAGGTGTAAAAATATAAATAAGAAAAGTGACAGCACTATCATAAAAATAGGGAAGGACAAATCTAAGTGGGTCCTTGAACGTATCTTTGTAGTACACCTCCTTTGTCAATGCTCTTCCAAGTCATCATTCGGACAAAATCTTTTAGGGACATTGCAAGTGTTGTGTAGGGTTCAGATACTAGACTACCTTGCTGTATAGAATAGGTATGTTTCTTTCTCTATTAAGCAAATCATTTTTGAAAATATTATTTTTAATAATTGTCTTCAAACGTTTGAGCAAACATCCCACATGGCTTTTTGAACCGCTTGAGCAAATTTAGAAAGCCTAGTGCCCTTTTCTAAACCATTTAAGAGAATTTCTCAGATCCTATACACTTGACTCCTAGTGGAGTATGCTGTTGTAATTCAAAATAGTTGAATAGAGTTTAGTATAGAACTTTCAGAGAAACTGTGTACTTTGTAAAGTCTGATGTTTTGTAGTTATGCTCCCACCCCCAGCTTTGGGTGATATTGGGCCAAGCTGTTAAGCCCAGTATAAAAAACAAACCTAAAAACAAAGATAATGAGAAATATGCAGAATCGGCCTGAGATTTGTGGCCCACAAACAATTGCAGTTTGAAGATCAAATGGTTACATTTTATTCATTACTATAAGTTTTCAAAATTAGGAAACCAAAATAAATGTTTCATCAGTCACTCACTCCTCAAAATCAACTCTGAAACACAGATGAGATGGGCATGTTTATTTTATACGTTTGTTTGTTATAGGGTCGACGAGCTATTTCCCCACGAGAACTATCGTATAGCATCAGATTCCCACCAAACTATGACCTAGTGTTAAATCTCCACGAATTAACAATTTTAAATGTATTTCCCCCCGAACCGATACTTCAAAACTTAATTACCCATAAACCATGGTTTTAATTGGTTTATTATTAACCAAACAGTTAAACCGATTAAACCAAACCAAAATTCATTTAAACTATTTTTAATAAAGAATATGATTTATCTTCTTGTTGAAATTTCAAATATATATATTTTTTAACTTAAGAAAATTTTAGATATATATTTTTGTGTGTTTCTGAAATTTAAAAGAAAAAAAATTACATCAAGATTTCATTTTTATAAGTTTAATAAAATTACAATGAATAAATAAGCTTGTAAATTTTTGTTTTTTTTGAAATGTGAAAGAAAAAAAATCAAATTTTGATAAAGAATTTATGTCAAAAAATCTAGTTTTGTTGAATTTTACGAGAATCATTTTTATCAATAAATATTCATAATTTTATAACTTTTCATGTTATTGATAAAAAATTGATATTTTTATCAAAGTTCAACAAAACATATATTTTAAATTTAAAAAATGCAAATAAGTAAAAAAAAATAGGAAAGATTTTTTGAATTTCAAAAATATATATTTTTGAAATTTTAATAAGAAAAAAACAATAGTCTTACATAAAAATTGTTTAAAATAAATTTTAGTTTGGTTTAGCCGGTTTAAACTATTTGGTTGATAGTAAACCAATTAAAACCATGGTCTATGGGTAATTAAGTTTCGAAGTATTGGTTCGGGGAGAAATACATTCAAAATTATTAATTCATGGAGAAATAAGTTTACAACTTTCAGATCATGGAGATTTGACACTAGATTATAGTTTGATGGGTATCTGATGCTATACGATACTTTTCGTGGGGAAATAGCTCGTCGACCCTTTGTTATATACAAAAAGGTCAGATGGCATGTTCAAACTTTTTTCGACCTCAACAATTATAAGAGTACCAATTTAAAACTATATATACATACATATGGTGTTGTACCGAGCAACATATCACCATCACCACCAAGGCACCAACCATACCGTTGTTATCATAATTACTACCTTCATTCTCACGCAAGTGTGATGCTTGCAGTCGTGGTGTTGTCAGCAACCATTGCTTTGTGTTTGGTGGTGATGATCCCATTATTTTCCTCTTTGATCTATTTACTTATAATCACGTGTTACAATTACAACCACCTGTATTAATTATAATTTTATGTCATAATTAAATTTCAAAGAGATACAAAATCCTTGTGAGCCAACAAACATAAACCAATGAAATTAATTGCCACCTACAAAGTTAGATATGTCAAGTCAACCTCATTTATGTAAAGTTTTTATTTCTTTCTTCTTTTTTGATAAACCATATCTGGCAAAGAAAGAACAAAAAAAAATCAAATAAAACAAAACAAAATAGAGAGTCTACCCAATATTACAGATATATATTTTTAATGGTAGAACTTTTATATTCCGGGTGCGTTTGATAATAAATCTATATAAAAAACGATCATGAACAACTCTGATTGAAATTTGCGTTAATGATGCTGCATAGTTGGTATAGTAGATGGGATGAATCAATACAGTTGGTAAACATTTTCACAATCTTATCGTAAGTCAAAATATTCCTAAGGTATGATTCTAAATTCTAAATATGCTCATACAATTCTATATCCAAACGATGAATCAATATAGTAAGTAAACATTCTGTCAATCTAATAATAAAACAAATTAGTAAAAATATAATTCTAAACCATATATGGATCATATAGTATAGTGGTAGACGAATTCACGTGAACTAAGCGATTCAAGTTCAAAATAACCCCACAACACTAAACATGGAAAGTTGATTCTATGTAAAATCAAATGAAACATTCGTAATTTTTTATAAAATATTATATAGACACAAACTTCCAAATTTATTAAAAAAATATTTATTAAGATATATACAAAACTGTTTAAATCCTCAAAATTTTAGGATATGTTTTGTGTGTAGCCATACGGATATGTAACCATGTTTTGAACCTCATTTGTATATTTGAAGAAAAAGATAATCTTTGAACCGCACTTGTTTTTGTGAATAATCTAAGTCATTTCATAGATACGGGATTCTCAAGTTAATAAAAAAACCTAAATTCTAAATATAACTTCATAAATCTATATCTAAACGACGAATCACTAAAATTAATTAACATTTTTCAGTCTTGTCGTAAATAGAATCTTCTTAAGGTATAATCATGGTAAGTTCTCATTATGATCATGTAAATATAATTCTTTATATCTAAAAAACTCACAAAATACTGCAGTAACTAACTTTTTCTCTTTACCTATTTTTATTAAATTTTTGGTTTTGTTCACCGTATGATTCTTTTCTATGCTTCCGGAAACGTCTTTGTTGCTTTGAGTTGATACGATTCTTTAGTCTAGTTATGTTTAAATAACGAATCTGCTCAGGTAATGAGTTGGACTCAGTGCATAGTGGTAAAAAATATAGCGATGTTTACTTCGAATAGTGTAAAAGCTAACTTTGTGTTTTTAAGTGTTACTAGATTATATTGTTTGTATAATGGATTAAAAATTGAGGTTGTAGTTTTGTTATCACATATTGGCTAATGAAAGTTGTTATTGAGTTAAAAAGAAATAGAACTGTGAAACACGATTCAATAAAAGATTAAGATAGATGAAGAAGGAAAGAAAAGTAAAAAATAAAAAAAACGATCCGTTGACAAAAAAAAAAAACTTCCATATCCTCCAATATTCTCTTTCCTTTTTCTTTTAGTATTTTCCATTTTCTCTCCGTTTTTAACATTTTCCTCTCTGTTTTTTTTTCCCGGGAAAATAAAGGAAAAGCTTCTTCTTTTTTTTGTTTATTTTTTCCCGGAAGGAGAGATTTTGTGAATTACCCATTTTTCAAAGATACCTCCTTTAGGGTTTTGAGAATCACCACTTAGTCTTCTCTGTTTAGCTTCTCGCTATTTGTTAACAGCAAAGTTGTTATTTGGGTCTCAGTGTTGCACATGTTTCTGTAATTCAATAGGAGAACGAATCAAAAGGTTTATGCTTTTTACTAGATTCAAAGCTAGGGGTTCTTGGGAACGTACTTACTCTGTCTATACATTAGCATTTGAGATTGGGTTTTATGTCTAGCCATGGTTCAGACCCTTTGAGTAGAACAGTGAAAAGAAAGCTCAACGAGAACATCATGATATCTTCAAACGCAAAGTTACTTGATGAGAATGAATATGCTGCTTTACTCGAGGATCTTGCTTCCCAAAGGAGAACAGTGAAAGAGCTCCACTTGGAGCTTGAAGAAGAGAGAAACGCTGCTGCATCAGCAGCTAACGAGACAATGTCAATGATACTAAGGCTGCAGAGAGAGAAAGCTGAGATACAGATGGAAGCTAGGCAGTTCAAGGCGTTTGCTGAGGAGACAATGACTCATGAACAAGAAAAAGTCTCGGCTTTGGAGGAGTTGGTGTATGAGAAAGACCAGGCTATTGAGGCCTTGTCTTATGAGGTTGAAGTTTACAAGGATAGGTTGCTTAGCTATGGGGTAACTGAAGCAGAGATGCATGATCAGGTAGACTCTAGCACGGTTGGTATTGATGTTTACCCGTGTGAATACACTTCTTTGAAACGTAGTGTGGATGATGAGAACCCGAGTGGACTAGTTGGTGATGTGGAGGTTGTGGAGAAGGTGATGGTTGGTAACTCTCCAAGATGGCCATACTATGATCAAAACTCGCCTTTAGGAGCTGCTAAAGAAGTAAAGGGGACGTTTTCTACAGACTCTCATATGTCTACTTGTAGTGATAGAGTTTATACTATTGACTCAGTTCATGTGGGAGTTTCTGAAGTTAAGGTTGACAACGAGCTTAGTAAGATGAGTAAGGGAAAGTTGAATGGTGATCATTGGAATGCTCACAGATACCAAGAACAGGTGATGATGACTCAGCAAGGAGTTAAGGAGCCAGATATTGAGAAGCTTTACACAAGGCTTCAAGCACTTGAGGCTGACAGGGAGTCATTGAGACAGATCATTGTATCGATGCGGACGGACAAAGCTCAGCTTGTGTTGCTGAAAGAAATCGCTCAGCATTTATCAAAGGAAACTGTTACTAGAAACAGGCTAAAACTGGTTAGCAAAGTGCTATCTCTCAAAGCATTCTATCATGTAGGAACGGTCTTCAAGGTAAAGCAATCATAATCTCTCATAGGTTGCATATTGCTTTCTGAAACTATGTGTAAGCCTGAGTTTTGTTCTCTCTTCATTCTTGTATTTCAGTGGATTGTATCTTTAGTTTCTTGGAGAAGAGAAGCCAAGCGAAACAAGTAAGTAGATTAACGAGTACAAACACTTGCTATTTGGTTCACATTCTGGTGTTTCTGCTTTCTGATGGGATTCAATAACAAAATTGCAATGCAGGTATGTGTACAATCTGCCAACAAACAATATGGGATGCTTATGATACTAGGGGAGGGATCTCAAACGAGAAGATGGAGTTGCATAACAAGTTCACATGTGTAGACATCTATTATTTTTCTACCTTGGCATAGTTAGTGCAAATTCAGTGTACATTTCTCTTTATTGCAAGAAGACATCCAATCAAACATGTATGGATGATGGTTCTGAATCTGGTTGAATATTATCAATCCAAAGTTAATTGTTTTCCTCATGTTTTTGGATCTTACTTCTCCTCAAGGCAAGACTATACTGAAGAATTAAACTAAACGGTTTCTTATACATTGCATCATTATATGTTTCAGGATATGTCCAGCCAAATTGCAGATTAAAAATAAACGTTAGGTTGAAAATTTGACTCATACATATAACGATGAAAACCTTGAGAGAACTCGAAGCAAATACAGATCACGAGGGAGCCAGTGAAACAGTGTAACCGTTGTTGCCATACTTTAAGCTCTTTAGATGGCCTGATCGAAGCTGAGAGCAGATCACTGTTCCGGGAATGTCAGACGCATGATCGCTTGTTTCTCCTGTGCCTTCAGTGACTGGAGACTCAGGCTGAGCCTTATCTGGGATTTGTGGTAGACCCATGTTTAAGCTAACTGATGTTGGCTCGGTCACAAAGCTGAATTCAACTCACATAAACGTTAGCATTTTCTAGCAAAGCTAAGAGAAGAGAATCTGTATCAACGAACCTGGCTTCAAAGTTCTGTCCATTAGCAATCACGTGAGCACAAATATTGCTAATAATCCATGGCGGGAGATATTCACCCTTACTCTCGACCATATAGCAACTTGTAGGTTCTGCTGTTACCATCTCCTTGCAGTCGATCTGGAGATTAAAGAATAAGTATTCTGAAAATGTCAAGAGAAATCACATAGTACAAAGCAAAGCGCAAGTGTAAGAAATATACCTTAGGAGAAGACATTGCAGCATTCTGAAATGGTACAGGTGAATATAATACAGGAACGTCTGAGGTGAGAAGAAAACCCAAAGAAGACCTATGCATGATTGAGAAACAATGGGTAAATTATACATCACTAAGATTCGTCAATGGGATTTAATTCTGTTCGGTAAGTAATTTCTTTTCAAAAAATGTGTTCATACGCACCTATAATTCAGCAGAAGATCATACAATCCATGTACGCTCTCATTTCCGTCAAAAGCCAAGAAAGATTCTGGAGTATTATCTATGTTTGAGACGGAACGCAAACGACGAGTCTGCATCTGTTACCAAGAGGAGTCAGAAAAAATAGGCTAATACTCTCCCATTTACAACTGCAGGTGCTTCACATTGTTCATAACAACGGAATATTCATATACACAGAAAAATAGTTTCTAAATAGATAACTGAAGGTGCACAAACCTGGCCAAGGTTATGATTCTCTATCTCTGAAAGTTCAGCAAGATCTTCAACAGTGGTCTCATCCATTTTAGTTTTGCAAAGAGGCATAGAGTAGCATATATCCTGTGAAAAAACATATTCAGATCATATTAGTAAAGTACTGATGACCGCACACGGTTTGCATAATAGATAAAAAAAAAGACAATGGATAATCTAATAGTTCTTTCTTCATATCTTAATTATAGATTAAGCATACTCTAAACTCTACCCTTTACCCTTTGAAGTAAGAGCGTAACATGTTTAAGGCATTCCAAATGAGGTTGCAAAAAAAGAAATATACAGTAATACCACATTATTGATCAAATAAGCACTGGTGATCACAGAGCAGTGGAGCAACATCAGGTAACATGTTTACAAGTTCTATCATTTCTAAACCCACAAACAACTAATAGATGCTGCAAACTAAGAATTCACATAAGGCTAGCTTCACAAACAGTTCCTACTACGAGCGGCACTCTAGCTCTAATTTATGTGCAACTATTGGCAAAACTTACTTAAAGTTCTTTGAAGTCCTATCAAAGAAGCAGTCTAGTTATACAGATACCAAGTTTAAACACAGAAAACATATCAGATAAGAATGCTGCAGCGTGTTTGAACGCTTCAAGGAAAGCAAAACACAAAGAATTTGCACAAAACTAAATAAACAAAAGGCTGAAGGAGCATATCTTACAAGGTCTTTAAGCGTGGCTCTCAATCTTCTAGTTGACTGAGTGATATAGGCATTGCATGAGCGTCTGACACCTCCTGACTCACAGCTTCCAGTGAACATTGCCACAAACTGTGAAGTACAAACTACAATTCAAATAATTCACAATTAAATTTAGTTCCATTTCAAGAGTACGGCATACATATCATTTACAGTAGGAGATATGGTACGTGAGAAAGAAGCTGTGCATGAAAGTTTCACAATTTAATAACACTAAAGGTGCACGGGACTTTGATGCATCTTTGCCAAGGAAAAGTAACAGCAAGGACAATGCAAGGTATAGCCAAATTCTTCAAAATGAAAGTGCAACTGGAAACATAGCATAGAAGGTTCTCTGTCTCTGCGGGAAAAAACTTCCACGAATCTGTATGAAATATGTAAGCAGAGCACTACAGGTTTCCAGTGCCATTGACGTTATGTCTATTAAACTAGTGTTATACCAGCAAAAAAAAAAACACATCCGAATCAGGCACATACGACGGGCTTACCATAAAATATTTTGCAGATATTCTTCCGAAACATATAATATAGACTTCGAAAAGCATCTTCCCATGCCAATTGTCGCTGTTGTAGGAAATCACCTTCGCCTAAAACAGCAAAATGAAGATCGCTTTATAAAATTTAGAAGAAATATGACTGAAAGAAGGTATAGCTCTTGAACACTAATTAACAAACCTCTACCTGTTCCAGATGATAGATATGCTGAAATCATAGAAGGTGGCAAGGTAGACTGGGGGTAAACCCATGAGTGCAGCGACATGGAATTTAACACCTGGCAAACCACATCTGATCCAGAACCACTACTGTTATCTTGGTTTACCACATTACAAGACAGCGACTTTAGCTGCGGCATACCATTGTATGTGCTCGCCAAGATTGACCTATGCAACCTAGAACAACAGTAGAATGGAAAAATAACAGACTGAAACAAGCTTCAGAGGCAAAATAAAATCATTATTCCTGTACTTAATATTAGAAATCGCATAACTCACCAACTTAATGGAGAAGAGGAAACGAGTCGAACATAAGTCTTCACGGAAAGGTCCAGAGGAATCTCTCGCCCAGGAATATGAAACTCAGGCATGAAATTTCCACTTAGCGAAGCAGTATCAGATTTCTCACTTATTTCACCAGGATAAACCGGCAATGGTACGCAAGTGGCAAGCCCTTTCAGTGCTTTGCTCTGTTGAAGGACAACATCAGTTTTCCCAAGACCATATATATCAGCCTTCGCAAACTATCGAAAACTACCAAGTGAAGCATACCATATCAATATCTGGCAAGCAGGATAACCTTTCACCCCTTGTTGAAAGTTCTGTGACACTGCGAAATATGCTCTGGCTGCATCTCTCATTTGTTTGACAAGATTCGGTGTTAGTATCATCAGAAACTCCAGTTGTAGCATTATTTTCATCACTGTTAAAACATCAAAGCATTAACATAAGTTAAAGTACAGTAAGCTAGCTAACTTCAGACAGAAATTGCCTGAGGCATTTTACCGAGTAAGTTGTTGTCTTTTGATGGCAGCAACGTTTGAGAGTAAAGAAACATTGAATAGGTTGCTGAACTGCTCCTTCACACCATTTTCCTGAGGTAAAAGACAAAAAATTAATAAAACATAACGATGAGTACTAAACTATAAAAGCTAAAAGGAAGGAAGAATCAGAGAGGTTGTAAACCTTAGAGTTTTCTTTGCCAGATGGCATCCAAGTCCGAGCCTTTTTGACAGGATATAGCTCATTCATACGCATCTCAATGTACTTTGGATTCTTAAGCCCATTTCCCTTCTCAGTACTACAACCAAGATAATCTAGTAAGAAAAACAAAACAAGTTCAATAACTTGAAGACGCAATACCTTTTGCAAGGGCGCAATGCATCAAAAGACTCTTTAGCTTGGTCCACAAAACAAGTTCGCTTCAATTGTTCTCCCTGTGTTGTCAAAAAAGATTAGTATCTGAATGAAACAATCTTTAAAAGATAACAAAGGGAGCAAAACTTACTCTTAGTTCAGCGGGGGTCTTCCTCTTAGCTTTGGACACTCCACCCATTTGAAGAGAAGCACCAGGAGCAACTACTTTCGCCATTTCCAGAAACTGATGTTCGTTTGATCGATCTTAAACTGCTTCCACAAAATTAGATCAGTGAATCATAAATTTATCCTCACTAAACCCTAAATTAAAAAGCCTATAAACCCAAGAAACTGGTGAATAGTACTAATTGAAAAAAATTATTCCGACTACAAACATATGTTCGTCTGATTAATCTTACTCCCAAAATCACACTTCTTCCACAAAATTAGATAAGTAAATCACAAAGTCATCCTCACTAAACCCTAAATCAAAAAGCCTATGAACCCTAGAAGCTAGTGAATAGTAACAGTTGAAGAAATGATCGATAATAGGATCAGAATCACGCTCACCACGCACGATGGTTTATGTCTTTGAGATGTAGTAAACATCAAAACCCAGCGGCCTGGCGATAGAGATATCGATGTTCGCGGTTACAACAAGCTCGTCGTGGTGTGAGTCTCTCTCCACGGTGAGGATGGGCTTTAGGTTTTTTTTTATTACCTTTAATTTTGGGGGAAAGTGAAGTGGGAGGGAAGAGGAAGGCGCGTGAAAATTGGAATCCCTTTTTGAAAACATTTGGGTCCAATATGTTTTGGCGTTCCCTCCGGTTTATACATCTGTAGCCGTGAACCTAACGCCGTCAACTATTATCACCGTGAAATCGATCTTATGAACCAAAAAAAAACACAAACATTCAGTTTGGTTTAGTACGGTTTTGGTTTGAGTTCTGATTTTAGATATCTTATAGGATCCAGGTTTAATGTTGTAAACAGTTTGTTTTAAGATAAACAGCGAGATGAATCGTTATTTTATCTTTACAAACTGAATTCGGTTTAATTTGGTTGAACCGGATATAACTCCTTCCTGTTAAAATTAATCCAGATTCAATGCTCCAAATCACTTGACAGCACAATCCTAACATCACTTGATCAAATAACAGCAAATCAAATGTTGAGTCACCAATAAGAACAAGAAAGAAAAGAAGATTGCCTTCTCTAGCTTCGACATATTACAACACATAAAAAGAAGTCTGGTCTCTAGAAAATACATATTATTCTCCTCAAACTATTACACAGCCTAAATCTCTCTCCCTGACTCTACTACCTAAACGGTAACAAACACACAAGCAGAGGAGCCTCCACATTCCTTTTGATCCACTTCATCGTTTACTTCTCTTATTTGATGCCTGCCTGCCAACACACAAAATCAAAGTCATGGTCTCCATCACTTTGTTGTCATGTATATGTATCTAACCATGTCACTATTTATATTATCCCTATTCTTCTCGGTTTTCCTCTACATATGTTAAGAGTTTACACCTAAGCTATTAACAACACATCAACCTCCAAGCCAGTGTAATATATTAACAACACATCAACCTCCAAGCCAGTGTAATATATTAACAACACATCACCCTCCAAGCTGGTTAGCATTAAAGCATAAACCATCGGAAGCAGTACAAAACAAGTTAGATCACAGAGAAGGTAATGAAGTAGATTTACCTGAACCAGATCAGAACTACATCTAAGAAGGAAGTGATACCGCTGCTGCTTCCTCCTCGCCTAAAGACACAACATAAGGCTGAACTTTGAATGTCTCAGTAATTGTAAAGCTGAGCTCGTAATTCACAGTCTTTGTCCCAAAGATGTTGAACCTTCCTGCGCTCTTGTAAGCTACCTCTGCATCAGCACCCTTCCTGAAAACTACTCTAGCCCGGTTTTTCTCCTCGTCAACCTCAGTCTGTGAATCCCTTATTGGTCCAAAATGCCTGAACATTTTACTCAGACTCTTCTCAGAAGGTATTGTATCCGTTTCAGCAAAGTACATTACAAGCTCAGCTGGTGCATTCTCATCAAAGTCCGCAGGTTTGTCTGACGCTGAAGGAAGAGGATAACTGATCTGAGACTGTCTTCTTCTGTATGGTCGACGAGTCCTTTTAACCTGAGCAGGTTTCAGCTCAACCGGCACAACTTGATAGCTTTCCTTTTCTGTAGCTGGCGTTTGCTCTTCACCACCGTTATGGATCACCCTGTCAGTCCAGTATGTGTCGCCCATTTCTTCAAACTCAAATGCTTCGGTTCCTCCTGCATTCGAATTGGATGGTCTAGCTCTTTTACTGCTTACCTTTTCTGGAATAAACTGCTGTGAAGCCGATGAGTTTCGGAAATCTAAGAAAAAGCCAGTGGCAATTTCAGATACAACGTTCTCTGTTACAGGGTCTGTTGCTGCAGAGTGAAGCTGGGATACAAAGCTCTCAACAGAAAGAGTTTCATCACCAAGGTTACTGCCCTTCAGAACTGACGGAGATCCTGCCATCTGACTAGCAGCTCTGGCTATGCATGCACCGATCTTAAAGGAAGGCCTTTGGGCAAAAGATACCTTTGCCAAGGAAACAGTCTTCCTACCTTCACCTAAGGAATCCTCACTCAGGACATCAGCCTTTCGTTTCAGACCATTGGTTTTAATATCAGAATCAGTTCCAACATCTGCATAATCAGAGTTGTCAGGATTTTCTTCCATTACTGTATCTTCCTTTTGGTTTTCATCGATACTTGGAGCTTCATGAGTAGTGTCATCTTCCTCCCTCCTTGTATCTTGTTGATCTAAGGACTGATGATCCTTCTCGTCTTGGTTTCCATCAGAACCCAAAACTGCATCAGAAGCCTCAGTTGGATGATCTGTGGCAACAGGTGCTTCATTGGATTCATTTTCAACACCTTCAGCATGTGAGCTTTGTTTATCACCAACCGTTTCAAGGGCGTCGTTGCAATCTTCCGTGGCAACTTCCTCTGCAATGACAGTAGCTTTTTTATCCTCTTTCAAAGATACATTCCCGGTTTCAGTTTTCAGGTCTTGTATATTTCCTGACCAAGATGATACACCACTGAAATCAATAAAGTTGGTAATATCAGACCTTGGATCAAAAAGAGCGTTATGATCCAACGGTTCAACTTCACCTGGAGCAGCATCTTCAGTGGAAATTTTTGGGTTTGCTGAATCAGTAGATTCAACTGCTCCGGTAAGATCACTTGCCATATCAGCATTATCAACTTCCATTTCCTTCACTATATTAGAATCATCCCTGTCAGCTTCAGCTACTGGAACATCTTGGGTTGATACCATACTTGCACCAGCAGATTCATTATCCAAAACAACCTTCTCCACCGATTCCTCTGCAGTACAATCGATATCCATGGCTTCTCCGTCTTCTTCTTTATGGTTAACAGTTATTGTTTCTTCTTCACCACATGTTTCAGCAGCACAGCCAACTTCCAAAACACTTCCTGGGTTTTCTTCATTTGTTTCCTGGGGAGGCTCCTCTGGAACTTGTACAGATTCTGAATGGTTAGCATCTTTGGTCTCAACATTCTCTTCTTCATTCGCCTGTTTGCTATCAAGATCCTCATCACTTTTATCAGCTGGTTCATTCTCTTGGTCAGCTTTATCTTCTGCAACAGAAAGCTTCTCACCATCCACTGAGCTTTGTTGGGACTTCTCAGTTTGAACATTTTGTTCAGCATCAGAAGCACCACCACAGTCTCCCTCCTCATCAGTCACTTTATTCACAACAGAGACTACAATCCCCTCTTCTCCTCCACCTTCATGACTTTCACCATTCACCGTCTTCACATCAGCATCTCCGCCATACTCCATTTGACCTCTCTCAGCTTCAGGCTCTACGAAAGCATCAGTCTTTACAACATCATCAGACCTAACACCCTTATCAACCTCATCCGAAACCTCTACAGCGTCAGCATCTTCAATACAGGGATCTTTAAGCTGAACATCATCTAGGGTTTCAGTTTTAGAAGCTAACCCTAGTTCCTTACCAGTTTCCTCCGAGGGCACTCTGCAATCACCAAGGGGCGCACTTTCTTCTCGCTGTTCCTCCATGGAAGTACCTGGATACAGCTAAAACACTCAGTACATAGATGGATCTCATATATAAAGAAAGGCGAAACCTTTAACAGAAATCGAGGCAGAGTTGTGAGCTACAAGAACACCGTAAGTGAGATTAACAAAGGGAAAGCTGAAAAAGATCGATGGGTTTACCTTTTTAAGATCAAAGGTGAAGCCTTTGGGTCTCACTTCTCAGCAACAGAGACGAGTGTGGAGAGCGATGAACAAGCGATTTACGGAGAGAGAAAGAAGAGACCTTTGATACTTTTTTTTGGGGATAATGCCTTCAATTCTTTCCAATTTATTTTTAAGTCCTTGTTGTTTTCGCTTTTAAGATCAAAACTTTCGGAAGTTACTAAAAGAGCCTTTTTTATTTTCCGTATTTGTGCATTTTTGATTTGAGTTAAGCAGTGTTTTTGCTAATAGCCTAATACATACTTAAGAGTTTACAGACTGTGATAATCCATTCATATGAAACTATAAATTATCTTAATATTTTCTTAATTCTTGAACTAATGTTAAAAAATATTTGCAGTAAGCTGTGATTCTTCTTTTTTTGTCATTGTAAGCTGTGGCTTTTAAATGGTTATTTCACTATCTTAACATTAAATCATTTTAATGTTATATTTAAATTATATATGTTTGTCATTTAATCGAAATTTTAATGTTCAATTGTGATACATGCAATTTAACACAAAAGGAAAATTTTGATTTCAAAAATTGGATTGACATAAAAATTAAGTAAGAAATTTATTAATGGTTGCTCTTGAGAACATTGAAACTAAACACTCATTTTGATCTTAAAATTTTAAAATATGTATGCATTAATCAGTTTCTAAACTATTAAAAATGTATATGTATATGAATCACTCAACATTTAAACCACCCATATATGTGTATATATAGTAAAACTTTATAAATTAATAATATTATGATGATTAATTTATAGCTTTTAGTTTATAAAAAGATTCATATTTAGACTTTTTATTGAAGGATATATGAAATAATAAAAATTGTTTCTTTTACAGTATAAACATTAATTAAAATGTCTAAATCTGACTTTAAAATTGTTTTAAATATATTGTAGGTGTATATGAAATATGTTTTCTAGAATTTAAATATGGTTTAAAAAAAAATCAAAATATTATCAAAATACATCAAAGTGCTAACAAAATAGAAATGAACTTCATTGTAAATATAAAATGAATAATAAGATGTTTTATTTCTACGTATATAAACTATATATATATATATATAAATTATGATACTAATGGGATCATACATAATTTTTTTTAAATGTCATTTTTTTAACAAAGCCGCGTAGGTTCAAGTTAAGGGTGTTAAAATGAGTTATAACTCATAAGCTGGTTCAGCTCAGCTCAATTTTTCATGAACACGATCTCTACTTTTTAGACTCATTTAATAAATGAGTTAATTGATCGAGCTTAATTTAGATCATGAGTTATATGAACGAGCTTTAATGAACATGAGCCAGCTCGTGAACTTAGGGGGGTGTATTGAATTGAGAATTTTAGGTGATTTGTGTAAAAATGACAAATTCACTATTATTCAAACATGAATTTCAAAAACTAATTTAAAATCCACTGTTATTGAACTTAACATTTTGTAAAGTATTCTGATATCCATTGTTATTAAATATTTTAAGTTGTGAAGTTTTAATATTTTAAGTGATTTCAGAGTGTTTGGATGGAGTTTCTTCGTTAAAATAAATAAAAACTGAAATCCCATCGTTTTAGTTGATATTCTAGGGTGGTTTAACAAAAATCACTTAAAACTCTGCAATTCCTTGAAATCATCTACAACCTTATTAAAAATCAAATCACCTCAAATTTTACATTGAATACATCCCCCTTAGTCATTTTTATACGTACAACTTTATATATATATATATATATATATATATTATTTTGGATAACTTCTATTTCTTAAACATATGAAGACTTTGAAGATGAATTGCTCACGACTCTCACGAATAATAGGAATTTTAGATCATTGTTTTAGCTTAATTTATTTTTAAAAGTGTTAGTTTTTTTAATATTAATATTATTGTATTGGATTTTTTTTTAGTATTTCAATTTCGAATAATATTATAGAAGTTATTATAATATTTTATTTTTTTGTTACTATTTTATATTAGATCGTGAATTAGTTCATTTAACTCATGATCTAGATGATCTGAGTACGAGTTTTACATATTGAAGCTCATATTATAAATGAGCTGAGCTGAGCTAGCTCACGAAATATCTGAATTCATTGTGAGCTAAGCTGAATTGAGTGAGCTGAGCTGAATTGAGCGAGCTAGCTCATTTTGACACCGCTAATTCAAGTGGTTAAGAAATTTTGATTAGAACTTCCGTCACATTCGATTTTCCTTAACGCACTTTAATTGGAATAACACATATCCAGATGTAAAGTTTTGTGGGATTAATTTTTAGGTCTAGAAAGTTTTTAGTCCTACAATTATAAGGCAGATTATCTTCTTGTGTTATAGATTTTTGTTATGGATTTATTTAAAAATAATAAAATATATTAATTTTGGTTATTGATTTATAGATTTTGTATTGTATATGGATTATCTACTTTTCAAAAGGTAGTTCTCTTATTTAAAATTCTCGCTTAATATGGATCACGTTGACCCAGTATACCCAACTTCGTGTACTAGGTGATATCCATACTATTTTGAAAGTTGTCCGGGCCGGATTCGATTGAGTTATCCACTTTTAATCAATTTCAATCAAAGGTGTGAAACAAATCGACACATCAACGTAGAATTTAATTTATGTTTTTCATAACAACATATATATTTAATGGATTTAAATTTGGATGATGATAAACAATTAATACTAATGCAAACCAATAGATTACATGTTATAATGCGGAGTTATGTGAAATTTAATTTAGGATGTATATATTTTTCTAATGAATTATCTCACTCTTTTTTGAAGGTTAAAGACTAAAAATAGAAATCTTGTCTTCGTAATTCAAACCACAATTGGTATAAAGAGTTATAGTAGTTAAATTGGAATATCTATAAATTGATTTTGAATTTGCATTGTTATTAAAAACTTGTGTTTATACTTATTAAGGGTCTAACTAGTGACCAAGGAATAAAAAAGAACAATGCATTCCTTAATATTCCTAATTTTTTTTACCATTTATAAGGAATAATTTTTCTTTTTCATTTATTTTAAAGTAATAAAGATCAAATTTGTTTTTCACCAAATTTGATAAAGAATAATTATTCCTCATTTTTTCTTTACATTTTTTTATTCATTCATAATGTTCCTATGATGGTTATCGGCTAAATCTTAAGTTTTATTCAACCAGGTTAGTAGTTACTTTAAATTATTACTTCTGTTGTTACTCTATTAGCCATCTCTAATGAACAAAATGCAAAGAGAAAGACAAGTGGGGCGATATTAGGCTAATCGAATACATACATAGACATTAAGTATATGAAAATATATTATAAACTAACATATAATATGTAGAGAAAATATATTATAATTTCTACATAGACCTTAATTTAAAGTCAGGTGGAACCATTCTTGCCTGAGGGGAACTTTCCCTATATTGCTATCAATGTGTTCGTGTCGCACGACCTCTTAACAGTATACTATTGAATCCCCAATCATTTGCTTGTTGTGCAATGACAATACCAATATCCATTAACCGTTGTTTCAAGATACAGTTGCCGGATATTTTAGAAGAAACTCTATTAGCTAATTTAATGAAAAAATTATTAAATGTTGCAATTATTTTCTAATAAAAATGGTTTATGTCTATGTGGTGAAAAGAATAAAACATGTTGAGATGGAGAAATGAATAATTTTAGGCTGAGTCGTTTGGTTAACAGCTTGTTGTAGCCCATCAACTTATGGCCTTCTTCATCATGCTATCTCCTCCTCCTCCAACTGTACCTACTCAACAGTCAAAAGCAAATCTTTATAGTGTCAGTTTATTATATATTTTCCGACACACGACGATCTTGCATGGAAGGATCCTTTTGTTATTTATGAATTCATAAGCATTAGAATCCAGCTAAATTATTACAGAGACACGTGCTACAACGAGGCATAACGTGACAAAGCAGAGCCTAGCTAACTGAGGATGGTGGATCCATGTGATTCCACATCATGGGCACAGACCATGACTGACATCAAATAACGTGACCAACTTGTGTATGCATGTGTGGGTATGTCTCATCAGATTTATTGTGTAATTATAGTAAACAGATGGGGAGACATATGGATAAGAATGGAAACATTTTTTATGCAAGACACATGTTAGAATACTCCTTTTTTCCAGTAAAATGTATTATGCGGTTTTAGTTATTGATCACATAACAAATCACGAGCCTGCATATGTTGCTCACATATTAGATTAGAAAGTAATAAATTAAGAATCATTTTTCTTAATATTACAATTCGTTAACTAACCATATGAATTTTGTGGTTAAAAAAAAACCATATGAATATTTAAGATTTGTAATAATAATTAGTTCTTCTAAGACAAAAAAATATCACAATACTTACTACAAAATTCAAATCCAATGAATTTGTATACTTTACGACCAAAATACTAAGTGTCTACAATTTTAATTACTAATTTAAGATGGTAATGCTGCTATATAAATAAAATTACATGCACATAGTCAAATATTTAAGTTATTACATGTTAGTTAATATTCTTTAAAATGATATTTTAGTCATTTTGGATACTTTTTACTAAAACTAGTTTTCATTATAAGGTTTAGGATAAAATGACAAAAAAATACCTGACATGGGAGGATGAGTAGGAATGTGTTTCGTAAAAGAAGGCTGAGGAAAACCGATGGTCGGAGATTGATGATAAGGATAGACAGTGTAGAGAGGCATCATCGTCGGGCTTGCCGCAACCATTACACGTCCTCCACCATACATGTGATGTTGGTGGTAATATTGAGGTTGCGGTTGTGCATAGTATGATCCGTTCATATAGGTTCCTCCAACGTATCCCACTTTCTGTTCATTAAATTAACAAATTTATTTCATAAGTGTGGAAAAACATAGTTCAAGCATATTGACTTTATTTAAAAATCATAGGACTTACTTGATTGAAGGTCATGTTAGGGGCAACGTAGGATGAAGGGTACCTACAATTTAACGTCAAAACCGAGCTAATCAGATACCTTATTGATCTAAGTACATTTAGACCAACGAGAATTGGTCTAGTAGAGATAAGACTCTTGAATTACTTAACAGATAGTCATGAATTCAAGAGAAATACTTCAGGATAGTCTTTTCAAGTTTTATCACAAAATAATAAAAATAAACAAAATAAGTTTTATTAAACAGTGTAAATATACGTTTATATCTCTTGAGTTATCTGATTTAGACTTAGGTTTAGGTTACGGGTAGATTTTTGGAGGTGAAATTTAAAACTAAAAAAAAAATTAAAAAATAATTTTTTTTTCAAAATAAAAAAGTTTATTTCGGTCATTTTAAAACTATTTTTTTGACAAAAACATAAAATGGGTTATTCGAAAGATTTGCCCAAAATTCAATTTCTTTAGGATGAATCTACTTTAAAAAAAGAATTAATTTAAAATACTTTGAATTTCGTCCTAGTTGGATGTAAGAACATTCAGATTTAGAGCCTTTAAAAAATCAAAAAACAAAAAAAAAACTCAGACAGTAGAAAAATAGTTTACCCATAGAATGGAACGGCTTGATGATGGTGTTGTTGTTGAAGTTGATGCGGCTGGTGTGTGAATCCCGCAGGGTAGTAACATTGAGCTTGATTACTTCCCACATGTCCTGACGTGGCCATACTCACATTCTTTGATCCTTCACATCTCAAAACATCATATTGATAGTAATGTCAGTTAAGATCAATTAATTTAAAAGAATTAAAAGGTTTCTACAAAAGAAATCACATGGCATCAAATATGGTTTCTATTCCATTCATATCAATTGATTCAATCCTTGTATTGGCCTGCCTAGATCAACCTTTTTGACATCGTATATCATTAAGTAAACATGAAAAAATGGTGATTGAATTGTTTTTCTTTTACACCAAAACTTCTAATTAGCAATAGAGATCATACAAATCCACCATTACGTTCCCCCAACATTTTTACCTATATAAGAATTGCTATATATATATATATGACGCTATAACCAATGTATTAATGTATATGCAACTTTTTCCTTATGATTAAATCTTTTTATGTGTATATAATGAAAATGTGTTAAGAAAAAGTGTGTATAATAAAATTGATTTTTACTGTTATTTCGATCATTGATCAATCTAGATGTGGATGAGTTTGAATTGTGTCCATGATCCTACAGAAACTAAGCAAAAGAAAGTTACAAATAAAAACTTTAACTACATAAACCTTGTTCAGGAGAAGGAATGGTGGTGGGGGATCTACGATGGCGGCCACCGAGGGAGGCAAGATTGCAGTTAGCACGACGGCCATTGATGATTGGAGTCGAGTCTTCGCAAGCCCTCTTTGCAGCTTCCGCATCTTTAAAAGTCACCTACAAAATTTTTTACATTTTACAAAACAATGGCTTTTAAAAAAATAATGAGAAATACTTCAACTTCATTCTAAAAAATGATATTCACATTATTAACAAAAAAATATTGAGAAACAAAGATGATAATTAAAGTGTTATAAATTAAGACTTAAGAAAAAAAAAGAGAGAAGAGGAACATACAAAGCCATAGCCTTTGGAACGGCGAGTGAGTTTGTCAAAGATGATGACTGCCTCCAAGATGTCACCATACTTAATGAAATGATCATGCATTGCTTCTTTTTGAGTGTCCCAAGCCAATCCTCCAACGAACACTTTGGTCAGCTTCGTGTCTCCAAAACATCCGGTCACGTTGTCGCCCGTCGTCATTGGATCGTGTGTGTGTATGTTTTGACAGAGAGAGGAGAAAGAGAGAAAGCGAGAGAGAAGAAGTGTATTGATTTATATATAAAATAAGAATAATAACAATAAAGAAATGGTGTAAAATAGAGTGACAGAATGGTGGACAGGTATGTCTTAACGTGATCACTACACACTTCTTATGTCTCTATTCACGCCTCTTTCTTGATACAATCGGCCCGATAATAATACTTATAAAATTAACATCAGCAAGTGATGCACCGCCATGACTCATGAGCTTGGGCATGTCATGGGCTAACTCAGTAAACGGGTGCTTTTATGCCGCAGAATCACCATTTGTTGGACTTCTTTTTAAAATCTTTGTCGTGGTGTACTGGTGTTGACGTGTTGTATGACTCGTTCGGCTTGTATGGCCCACACCTACATCTGAAATATTGAAATTTTGGTGCAGTTGTCATAATTGGGCCTGAAGTTTATTATTGTTTTTGGCCCAAAATACTAACTTCTTCGTAAATAGTATTACGATTATCTATATCCTTAACATGTATTAGACCCAAGTTCATTTAATTATAACGAGCCCGCGAGTATGTTTGTTTTTCTTTATGACATGTTTCTAACCGTTGAGAATGCCATCAATTTAATTGTTTGTGTTCTTGTTGTAGATTCGTATGTTATTCAGTTTTGACATTAATGTGTCTTATTCGATGTGTTTAGTTTCCAAACTTTACAATTTATGAGATTGTGTTTTGCTGCGCTTTGTGAGATTTTATTTTGATAAAATAAACATTAATGTAAAAAGCTATTAAAAAATGAGCAATAGTGAGATACTCACCAAAATTTCTTGACATTAAATTTTAATTCTTAAAAATTTAGATTGATGAGAGAATGACATGTGTAGATAGAATTTCTCAAAGGTTTGAGTCTCTCTAATTGAACAAAAAGAAGGGTTTGAATCTTAAAGAATAAATTCATCTCTCTTCTTTCATTACTTTTCTTATATAATTTATTGTGGTCCATTGTGGACACCCTTAAAACATGTGCAAATGAGAACTTTTTCTTCAGTATCCAAGTAAAAATGCAAAAAAAAAAAAAAAACCAAAAACAAGAGAAGGAACAAAGATCTGTTCTTCATGGAAAGGCTTTGCTCACAAGTTAAGAGATTCACTTACATGTCTCAGATGATACAAAATTTAAACTTAAAAGTTAATGTTATCGATCAGTAAATAATTACACTAAGTTATAAGTATAACTAATATATATAACTAGATACCATTGTAAGAAATTTTGAATGGTGCCATTAAGAGTCTGGGTGGAGACTTTGTAGTATAGTTGCAGTTTCAATCACTACTAAGGGATCTGTATGATAAACGCAAGATTTAGAAGTAATTAGGTTTGTGAGACATTTTTAACTAGTCAAGTAGGAGATGCAATAATAATTAAATTATTCATAGAAATAAATTATTTAATTATTACCATTATAATAAAACTACTATGATAAACTACAAAATATTAGTTTAACATAACTAATTGTGAAAACCGTAAAAAGTATATGTATAATACTTGTGTTTATTTGTTAATTTAGATGAAAATATGATTTCGATAAAAAAATGTTTTCTTTATGAACATTAATATGGAGACTAACATTGGATTAAAAAAAATCAAATTATTATATATATGTCAGTGACCGAACACACCATAAATTTTGATTTTCTTCTTATAGTTATAGGTGTTTTAAATTGGGCAAATCTCCCAAATAATCCTTTTTGAAGTTTTTGTCACAAAATAACCTTTAAGAACAAAAATGACAAATCTAACCTTTTTTTATTTTCAAAAAATTATTATTATTATTTTTTTTTCAATTTTAAACCTCACCCACAAAACCCCACCCCCATAATTTTAAACCCTAAGTCTAGATTAGTTAACCCAATGATTAACAAAATGACTAATATACATTTATACTATTTGGGTTAACTAATCTAGACTTAGGGTTTAGAGTTATGGGGTGGGGTTTTGGGGGTGAGGTTTAAAATTGAAAAAAAAAAATATTTTTTTGAAAATAAAAAAAATTAGATTTGTCATTTTTGTTTTTAAGGGTTATTTTTGTGACAAAAACTTTTTTAAAGTTATCTTATGGTATTTCTCTTTTAAATTTGAACCAGTTTATGTTCATGTTCATGGTACTCTTAAAATCTTTTGTAAGGTTGTTAATATTAAAATAATATATATCCTTACAATTTATTTTTTCTTTCTCTTTTTATTCTTAAAATCTGAATCTCTTATCTTCATGCTCAAATGCAAAAATTACTACCATGCATGATTTCATCAATAAAATAGTGTGAAATGGAAGCATGGTAGTTCCTTACTGTTTAACAACGAAGACAATAATTACTTGGTGTGGGCTTGATTAGTTTAGTTCGGTCAAACTATGCCTAATCTAATACTTACATAAAACATGGGAGAAAAGAGGATGCAACTTTTGAAGTTGACATTAGTCCCATTAAGTGTAAAGAAATCTTAGCGACACTAAAGGCTTAGAGCCTTAAGAGGATCATATCCTCCACCTCCATAGACACTTTTCATTCTGTCTTTTTTTTCCTTCTAATGCAACGTCTACCTAGCTTTTTTCATGGCCAAAATGATAATATCAATAATTCCATACACTAAAGAATTCAATTACCGTGCGTAAATATTTTTATAACCACCGAGAAGATGAATATTCAAATGCTATAAATTAATACACAACATATATGCTAATTAAGGATCCTACCAATTTAATTATTTAGGGATATGGAATATATACAAACGTTTTCCCAATATATCAAAAAAGTTACAGTTTTTTTCTTCTGAAAACATTACTTAAAATCAGAGTCAGTCTTTGATAAAAGCTGATGAAGCATCAGTTTTGGAGCCGGATAGATGTTAAAAAGTATAAGATCTAAATTTATCAAAACTCATCAATAGGTTAGATGAAAACAATCCACAATGAACGAACAAAGAGTCCTAGATATGATTTTGAAAGTGTTAAATATTGTATATTTTGAGTTTTATTCTAGAAACTAATAGACTATGAACCAAAAAAAAAATTTGTTTCTTAACCCTAAAATATCAGGGTCTGCTATGCTTATAGTTGTTTCAAAATAACAACCAAAATTAAGGTTTTTAATGCTATTACCATAAAATTAGTGACATCAAGATTCTAGAAAAGCTAGGGAACAAGATAAACGTAAATGTCAAAAAGATTTGACGATGTTCATTCCATTCAAAAGTTCAGCCTTTTCTACATCAACTTATATGAGCTGTAAGATAAAATATGTTTCTTGCAAGAAAAAGATTTAAAAAAAAAAAAAAAGCTAACAAAGGTAATGGGTGTCGAGAAAATGCACACTCATGAATTATTTAAAATGGTTAACTCCTTTCTTTCATTTTCTTGCTTTAACCTACTTTTCCAGCTGATCTGTCGAAAACTCATTTTCTTCCTTTAGTTTTGCAAGACTGACGAATACAAGTGTGTATGGTATGATACAACCAGCATAGAAGAAACAGTTAAGAACATCTTATCAATAATTATATTTATTGAAATTTTGATATTAAAATAAAAGACATTTTTTGTTTTTTTAAACAAAAATTCTAATAAACAGTAATATTAAATTTAAATTTAAATACATAACTTTTAATATTATAAGTATAACTTGTATATCCTTTAAATAGGAGTAGTAATAATGTTTTTACAATTCCTTCGACCCCAATCCCTTTTATCAATTGTTTTTCTTTTCCTTTCTTTTCCAAGTTATTTCAAAACCAAACATCATTATTGTTGAGAACAGTAAAATTTCAGCTCCACTAAAATTCAAAATTACGATAATCGTAGAAGACGACGACCATAATGACCCTAATCATTGTTTTCATTTTATTTCATTTATGCATCGATTAATGTTTGCAATAATGGCATAAAAGCAGACGCATCATCTTTTGTCATTTAATCATTTATGTCACCTTTCATCTTTTTCGTCACCTTTATTTTATTTTATAAAACCTTTTTACAAGAGGTCAATATAGAGTTGCAAGTCTCAAAAAGTCAAATACTCCTTTCTCTCACTCAATCATCATGAACGTCACCAACACCACCTCAAACAACAACAACAAGTTCCATTGATCCTCATAATAATAATCTCCACTTACACTCTTGTCATTCTTTAAACCTCTGTTTCTAGGTTTACTTACTACTCATTCTTGAAAAATGGTGAGCAAATGGAAGAAGATGAAGCTGGCTTTGCGTTTGAATCTCTGCAGTTACCTCCCAAGAACTCTTGAGGAACCAACAGCGAGATTATCAGACGCTTCTCTCCTCTCTTCTCTCAATTGGCCTATGACTCCAACAGCTTCTTCTCAATGTAGAAGGTTGTCCAGAAACAGCAGCAAATCTTCAAAGGTTTGTTATCTTTCTCAAGTCTCTTTATGTCAGATATATTTATACTTTTGGTTGATGAGGAACAGAACCTGACTTTGTGTGTTTATGGGTTTGTCTTCTTCTGATGTCTCTTTCCTGTTCTTGGTAGTTTTGTAGTCTTATGTTTCTGTTTCTTCTCTGTTTTCTTTGTCTTGTTCTCCTGCAAATGGGAATCTATCAAGTCTTGTTGTCTTCTTTGCTATGTTGCTGAGCTATGCCAAGCCAGTGAATAGGACTTATTATAAGAAAGATTCAGATCTTTGAACCGTAATGTGAGTAGTTAGCTGTAAGAAAGAAGATGATTACCATATGTCGTTAGTTCAATTGGAAAGGACAATGATCATTGTGTTAGAATTTCCCGGTTTGAGTGACTGCTAAGACGAAACAAATATTATATGTTGTTCTGATGGTATTAAAATAAAGGAGAGAAGAAGATTGTGTGTTTTTGATAAGTTTTTTCTATTATCTTTTTGTGTAGATTGTTTCCTTAAATAGCACTTAGTCTCATGTTTGACTCACAATCCTGTATCTTTTCTTTTTAAACAGCAAACTTGCTCTATATGCTTGACTAAGATGCAAGAAGGTTGTGGACATGCAATTTTCACAGCGGAGTGCTCACACTCCTTTCATTTTCACTGCATTGCTTCCAACGTCAAACACGGCAACCAAGTTTGCCCTGTGTGCCGAGCTAAGTGGAAGGAGATACCAATACAGAAACCGAGTTTAGATCTTCCTTCCTTTCCTTTTGATCAGCCCAGTAACGTTGCAGCCATTGGCCGCTTACCTCCTTCTCATCAAGCTATAAACCAAGAGCATCCAGAGCCAGCTATGTTTGATGATGATGAACGGTTAGAGAAGCAGCTCATATTTGCTGGTGATAACAATGCTGTGCCAATGGTGGAGATGAAAATGTATCCAGAAGTCTCTGCTTTACCACAGTCCAAGTCTTGTGAGAACTTTGATGTGTTAGTGCATCTCAAGGCTGCTTCTGCGGTTAGTGGTAACCGAGCGCCTATTGACTTAGTTACTGTGCTAGACATCAGTGGTAGTATGGGAGGAACCAAGCTTGCACTTCTGAAACGAGCAATGAGTTTTGTTATTCAAAACCTTGGTTCCAGTGATAGGCTCTCAGTCATTTCCTTCTCGTCAACAGCACGTCGTCTCTTCGCTTTAACTAGAATGTCTGATGCTGGAAGACAACAAGCTCTTCAAGCTGTTAACTCACTGGTTGCAAATGGTGGGACTAATATTGTTGAAGGTCTTAGAAAAGGTGCTAAGGTTATGGAAGATAGAAGAGAGAAGAACTCTGTTGCGAGTGTTATCATTTTGTCTGATGGGAGAGATACTTATACCACGAACCATCCTGATGATATAAGTTACACTGTGATGCCTCCTCACATTCCTGTTCACTCTTTTGGTTTTGGTTCAGACCATGATGCTTCACTGATGCACTCGGTGTCTGAACTCTCTGGTGGAACCTTCTCTTTCATTGAGAGTGAGTCTGTGATCCAAGATGCTCTTGCACAGTGCATTGGTGGTCTTTTAAGCGTTGCAGTGCAGGAGCTACGAGTAGAAGTTGAAGGTGTGTGTCCAAAGGTAAGACTTAGCTCCATAAAGGCTGGGAGTTACTCTAGCCTCGTAGCTGGTGATGGCCACTCAGGGTTGGTTGATCTTGGTGATCTTTACGCTGATGAAGAGAGGGACTTCTTGGTCTCCATCAACATCCCTACAGAGAAAGATGGACATACACCATTTTTGAAGCTGAGATGTGTCTACATAGATCCTTTAACAAAGGACACTACAAGGCTTGAGAGTCACGTGTTACAGATTCCAAGACCAGAAACTGTTGGTGAAGGAGAAGCTGTTCCCGTTGAGGTGGACAGGCAAAGAAACAGATTCTTAGCTGCAGAGGCAATGGCACAAGCAAGAACTTTAGCAGAAGATGGAGCTTTCGAGGCAGCCATTACAGTGATTGAGAATTTTAGACTGATTTTGGCAGAGACGGTTGCAGGAAAATGCCGTGATAGGTTTTGTGTTGCTTTGGACAAAGAGCTTAAGTTAATGCAAGATAGAATGAGGAGTAGTCACGTGTACGAGGCATTGGGAAGAGCTTATATTCTTTCTGGACTTAGCTCACACTCATGGCAAAGAGCAACAGCGAGGGGAGATTCAATGGACAGTTCAAGCTTTGTCCAAGCTTATCAGACTCCATCGATGGCTGAGATGTTGCGTCGGTCACAGGCCATGTTCCTGGTTAGTCCATCACATCATAGACTCATTCAGCCCTTGCTCTCTTTTGCTTCACAACCGAAGCCAAGGTAATGAACAAATTTTGACATCAATCAAATGCTTATGTATGAGTAGTAAAAGTGGAAAGCTTAAACATTGGGAGGATTCTCTGGTTGAGAGTTGTCTTTAAAGTTTTATAGTTCCCATAATGTAATGCAAATATGTTATGTAGTAAAAACTTCATTCCTATATACTCGAATCTCACAAAACACACACATATATATATATATAACTACTACACACCAGCATTAACAAACTCATCACATAACAATAACCCAAAACAAAGAGGAGACAAAGAGAGAAGGGAAGACACTATTCTCCAGCTATGTTCCTGGCAAAAAGAAATTCTACTAGCTTAACAAAACAAATCTCTCGACGAGGATGTCTTAATGGAGCTTTGTTTCTTCATGATCACGATCTACCTTTCTTCATCCTTGCATCTCGCTGATTCCGGAAGTGGCTGAGAAGTTGCTGTGCCTGCAAGGAACAGCACTGCTCAGATATCTAACCACAACAAGAAACTGGACTTGGTTTGTTATAGCCTTTACCTTCTCTTTTGCTCTCTGTGTACCAGACTGAGACAAGGCAACAAGTGGAGGTATTGCGCCTTCTTGCAAGACCAGAGTGCAAAACTTGGGACTGTTCAGACACAACTGAAGCAGCACAGAAGCTGCGTTCTCTTTCCCTCTCTGAGATCCTGAATCAACTGTCTGAACAAGCAACGGAATCCCACCTTCCCTTACAATTGCTTGACGCCCTTCTCCAACCGCAGAAAGATTTGCAAGAAGAGCAACTGCTTTATCAACCATCTCTAGATCCGGGTCTAACAGCTCCACAAGATACTTCACCGCCTTAGCTTGCACAATACGAGCCTTGTTCTCATGAGTTATCGAGAGATTGAACAAAGCAGATGCAGCATCTTTCTTTCCTCTGAATGTTCCCTTTCCAAGAAGATTCACCAGCGCCTGTATAGCTGCGTTAGACTGTCCTATTCGTTCTCTGTTGACTTGCAGAACAGATAGACTGAACAACGTTGCTGCTGAGTTCTCTTTGGCTCTGTCATTACCCGTGTTCAAAACGTGAACAAGCGGTTCTATAGCCCCAGCTTCTGCAATCATGGCTTTGTTTACTTCACTAATCGAAAGATTCAGAAGAGCAGTGACTGCATGTTCTTGAGTTAGCTTATCTTCCGAGTATAGAAGTGATAGCAGTGGAGTGATAGCACCACAGCGCCCAATGTGAACACGGTTTTCAACGTTGTTAATAGTGAGATGACGTATCTCAGCTGCAGCAGCAGTCTTCTCTTTGCTAGATCCATCTTTAAGATCTTGTACCCGTTTTATAATATGTAAAGAACACTCTTGAGTGTTCAATGCACTATACTCATGATTAACGTTGCTTGAACTTTCAGAGTTTATCTTGGGAGACATCTCACTGTAGCTTTGGTGGTTCTCTTGAATACTTTGTGTCTCATTTGTCATCGAAGGAACGTAATCAACAGACGAGACAACACTGCAAACTGATTCACTCCTGCTGTGAGTGTAAGACTGACCAGAAGAAGAAAGTTCGAAGTTCTCAAGATCCTTGCACTGAGACTCCCCGCATAAACTGGCAGGCACGTTGATCTTCAGTTTCTCAAACCCATTTCCAGTTTCAAGTGATGATCTTGAGGTAAAACTGCTGCTCCTTAAAGAAAAACGAAAACTCTCGGTGCGGTTGAAGTCATTAGAACCCATGTTGTTAACCATGGATGAAGCATCACCACCATCACACTTATGACCAGAGTTAGCAGGAAGGTTGATACTGTTTGTCTCCAACCAACTCGCAATCATAGCCTTAACGGTGTAGTTAGGAATGAGTTCTTGATGAGTCAGCACCTGCCTCGTCCTGGGACAAACATCTAACCCGTTATCAAGCCACTTCTTAATGGATGTTCTGTCATATGTCTGTCCTGAAGCTACTATAACAGGATCCAGCATGAGTTCTGTTGACAAAGGACACCGGAAGTACGGAGGTATTGAGACACCTTTAGCCACTTCAAGAAACTCGGTTTTAAGCATGTGTTCACGGATGCAAGAGACAAGATCTATAAGTTGGTCCATTTGTTCCATTTTTTCTTTGGACTTGCTGGTCTGAGATCTTATCCTCTCCTTCTCCACAGCAATGCTTTCCTTTAAGAGATCCTGGTTTGATATCAATCCCATCATCTGAATAATGCTGTCTAGATCATCAGTATCTAAAGATACAATATCGTCTTTCCCATTCTGTAAAGCATTCTTCATGTGTTTGGCCAATGTCCTCTCTTGCTTAAAACATTCAATCTCCTGCATACACCTCTGAAAGTTGCTGCAGTTAGAGGCAAGAGAGGTACAGTATGATGTAACTGTATATGTTGTTTACCTCAACACCTTGTACGCTTGAAGTAACGGGACTTGACTGTGATAACTGAAGAAGTATGCGACTAATCTCCAACGAACAAATCTGGACCTTCTCCAACAAAAACTCGGAGTGAAACACCTGCTCACACAACAACTCAATGAATGATGCAGGGAGAGAGAATTTTTTTTAGAAATGAGAGCTTATTTCATCAACTTACACCAAACAGCTTGCTCAACTTTGGGGACCAGTCCTCTAAGAACTCCCTAGCCTGGTTAACAACGGAATCAAGATCTTCGCAAGCGTTATTTAAGCAGTCATCATCAGGAGGTATTTTGCAGTCAACAACATCATCGAGAAACGGTTTCAAGAGCTTCAACAAGTGAACCACATTTCCAATACATGTTTGGATGGGGTTATATCTTATGGTCTGGCATGCAACCAGATGGAGATAACGAGATATGCTGTTAAGAAGACATCGAACAGGCACAGGATCCATTCAACTCTATAAAGCTGAAGAACACAAAAAACAAACAAACACACATATCAAACTTATGGAACACTCTATTCCAAATCTTTCAGAAATGAAAGTTTAAACTGACTAACACATTAGTGGTCATGAGTTTGAAAGAGTGTTGGTTCCTTGGTATTCATGCATGATGTGTTTTATATGAAGAAATAAAGAAACTGTATCTTTAGCATATTGTTTCTGTAGGAACACAACATATTTGAGCAGTGACTTTGACTCATTTGTCTAAAACACTGACATTGACTAGTTTGAGTCACCTCTTGTGGCAACTGACTTAACACATACGAGGTAATGAGTTTGAAAGTGTGTTGGTTCCTTAGTATTCAGGCATAATATGGAAAAGGAAAGAAAAAAACAGTATCTTTAGCTTAGTTTTTCTGTAGGAACACAACATATATATTTAAGCATTGACTTTGACTCATTTGTCTGAAAGACAGACTTGACTAGATTGAGTCACCTCTTGTGGAAACTGAAGTAAAGGAACTAACTTTAAACAGAAACTTGACATTCTCAACAGATGTTTCTGCTTTCTAATTTCCTTTTGACCTAATTTTAAACTATATTTTTCCAGTCTAATAAAGTAGAAATATAGATAAACATTTAACACACAGACACACACACGGTGACTTATTCCTCTGAATCTGATAAATTCTCAAATCGATACCTTAAGAAGAATCATCCAACGAAGGGTGAGTGAGACCCATCACATCACAAGAACAGTAAAACCCAGAAGAAGAAACACAAAAAAACCCTAGCAGCTTATTACAAAGCAAGAAAGGAATCAACTTTGTTCTTACAGAGAGTAGCATTAAGAAAGAACATTCAAGTTTGAGAATACCCAAGATTCAGCAGATTCTGGAGGGGATGGAAGAAAGCGAATGCGAGCTTTCACAGGGACAAGACGATCATTGGAGAGCTTGCAGGGGAAATGAAGAAGAGTTACCCAAATTATCTAAAGATCGGTTCTTTACTTACAGAGAGACAGAGAGAGAGAGATTTTAAGACAAAGGGAAGAGTAAACAGTAATAGCTGGGGGGGCCCAAGTTGGAGGTTGCAGGTATCTCTCTTGTTTTCTTGTGTGGAGTTAGTAATTTAAAAGCTGTCTTTTTTTAATTATTTTTATTCCACGTTCTGATGATATGGATTTTAAAAACATAAAATATTATTACTTTTTTTTGCTAACTAATAATATTATTACTTTTTACAACAATTGACATTTTGTTGCCTTTACAAAAGATTATTATAGATCTAAGTTGAGATTATGATTTTTAAAACTTTATTCTTAATTTTTTTGAAAGATTGGTAATAATAATTTCAAAGGGGAAGACAATTTGTATAGTCTTTGAGATCAGAAGGAAGTACAATGATTAATCTTTGTTAAGCTTTCTAATTTTGAGCTAACATATGGGGTGTGACTGAGAACCCTTTGGTGGGGTGTGATTGACAACACTTTGGTGGTGGAAGTGATATGGACTGATAGAGAGGAAAAGAAAAAAAGATAAAGTAAATGAGAGTTAAAGTAATAAATTATTTTATTTATTACCATTTTTATTATAGAATATTTTAAATAATAGAGTAAAATTTTAGTTTTGAAAGACAAAAAAATTAAGTAAATTGAAGTAATATTTTTTCTTTCTAAAATGAAGTAAGTAACACAATGTGGTTTTTACTACCTAAATATTTGAGAATTTTCTTTTGTTGTTACTTGTTGCCAACACAATAGTCAAAAGAAATATTAGGCCGTATGGAACAAATTGATATGTTAGGCCCAATTGATGCGTAAGGCCTGTTATTGTTTTGTGACGAACTGAATTTGTGTTTTTGAGTATGCAACAACCAATTCTTGTTTCTTTCTTTGTCTCAGTTTTAGTTGTGGAATGTGTTGGTCACTTCTTGGTTCAACTCATTGGCCAGCCATTCACCGTAGGATTTAAATACTTTTGATATCTCTCTGTAGACAAAGAGGTTCCTATCATTTATATAAAAAACTAATTATAGAATTTAAACTCAAACACATAAGCGCCAATCATTCAACCTCTCACAAAAATAGCAAGCAATTTTTAACCAGCGAAAGTTAAAAAAGATTTATAACTAAAACGGAAAGTTACAGCAATAAAAAGAAAGGAAAAAGAACATATATGTTTGTTTTTCTCTCTTGATTGAGAGAAAAACAAAATAAACAAAACTTTCTTTACACCTGATCTTTCATATTTTCGATTCTCTGTTTCGCTTACGCGGAATCAGAGAATCATTTTAAGTTAAAGAAGTTTTGTGAATATTGTTTACGGGAAGAAGCAAGCATTTCAAGTGGTAAATCATACATTCTTGATGAAGTTTTGCAGTATTGATTTTGAATTGTTATTTTATGAAATGCATAACTTTTTAAAAGGGTTTTGTAGAGAAATGGAAATGTCTCAAATCGATGGAAGAATGGAAGGTTGGCTTTATACCATCCGACATAACCGGTTTGGACTTCAGTTTTCCCGTAAACGATATTTTGTTCTTCACGACAACAACCTTACAAGCTTTAAGTCTGTACCATCAGATCAGAATGAGGTTTGCCTTTTTCACTTTCTCATAATGTGACATTTTGTTATGTGTATTTTTTTGTATTTAAGAGATTTATGCGTAGATGCACAATATTGACATGAAGAAGTTGAGATCTTTGTTCTTATTGTTTTGTTTTTCTCTATAGGAACCTGATAGAAGAGCATCTCTAGACTGTTGTATTCGGGTTACCGACAACGGAAGAGAGAGTTTCCATAGAAAGGTACTGACCTTTGGATACAAATGAGCTTATATATCACTCAATCTACAGATGTTTATTGTTTATTATTGGTCCATGTGTTGTTTCAGGTCCTTTTCATATTTACGCTTTACAACACCTCGAACCATTTGGATCAATTAAAGGTTTGTTTCAAAGATTGTTATCTTCACATATCAGGTTTTTTTTTTGTTTTGTTTCAATATCAACAATGTTTTTTTTGAATAGCTGGGAGCAAGTAGTCCTGAAGAAGCAGCCAAATGGATCAGATCATTACAAGATGCTTCACAAAAGGTTTGTCACATTTTTCTATATATACATCATAAGATTTGAGACTCACATACACTTGATTTTATGTTTTCAGAAGTTTCCATTTCCGGATTGCGAATTTGTATCTCATGCTGAGAAAGGACTTGTGAAGTTTAATGTATCAAGGAGGACACGCCGCAAAAATTCAGTGGACTGGACCAATTACTCATCTGTGAATGTTGAAACAATAGCACCTGATGTCATCGCTCCTTCTCCATGGAAAATTTTTGGATGCCAAAACGGTAAGAGAAGAATTTGTAAATACTTGTAACTTAAGAAATGGGTGGCAATACTGAGCTTTTGAGTTTCAGGTTTACGCCTTTTCAAAGAAGCTAAAGACTGGGACTCTCGCGGAAGGGTAATGTAAAATTGTACATTTATTACATTTATATACTTCTGGATACAGTCATAACATTTATCTCGATGCCTAAGTTTTAAAAAATTATTATGCCTAAGTCTTATGGTTCCCAAATTGTCAATCAACTTTTTATTAAGATTAAAAATGTGTATAACCCCACAAATTTCAAAGAGGAATATCCTAAGATGAAATTAAAAAAAAAATGTCACCAAAATATATTTCAAAAAATCAAAATAAATTGTAAGAAATTTAAATATACATTTATACTCATTGAGTTAACTAATCTAGACTTATGATTTAGAGTTATGGAATGTAGTTTTGGAGGAGACTTAAAATTAAATTAAAAAAATACTAAAATTTTCAAAATAAAAAATGTCTATGTTAGTCATTTTTTCGTTAAGATCTATTTTTGTGACAAAAACTTAAAAAATATATATTTGAGAGATCTGCTCAATCTCAAATCCGGTCATACATTTGTGAATTATAATTGTTTATTTTAACTTTAATTTCTTTTGCTGAAACCTCTTGCAGCATTGGGATGACCACCCTGCAATTATGGCAGTTGGTGTCATTGATGGTACTTCAGAAGATATTTTCAATACCTTAATGTCTCTCGGTCCTTTACGATCAGAGTAAGCTCTATAACTTTGATCCGAGAGGCTAAACAACCACATTGTTCTAGTAGTTGAGAATTGATCCTATGAGCCACTATACATGCCTTAAATGGCAAGAAAAGTCTTACTTTCTATAGTTTTAGAGATCAATGTGGTTATTGACTTAGGGGTCACATGACTTTCTTGTAGATGGGACTTTTGTTTCTACAAAGGAAGCGTGGTGGAGCATCTTGATGGACACACAGATATAGTCCATATCCAGTTGTACAGTGATTGGTTGCCATGGTTAATGAATCGAAGAGACGTGTTGCTGCGACGCTACTGGAGAAGAGAAGAAGATGGAACCTATGGTTAGATAAATTCTTGATAACATGTCTTTGATCTTTTTGATATTTTTCATTCTTTAGGTTTATAACCTTCTTATCCTTGAATATCACAGTGATACTTTGCCACTCTGTTTATCACAAGAAGTGCCCACCAACTAAAGGATACGTCCGCGCTTGTGTCAAAAGTAATGTTTCTTGCTTCACACTCTAGTTTGTTTGTTTTTCATTAAAATTCATATCGGAAGTTGGAAAAGATCTAATATATATATATATATATATATCGAATATCATTTCGAATGGACATGTTAAAATTTTCTAATGGAAAATGAAATTTTACCTCATAGTTCTTTGTTTTTTATGAGTTCTAATAAAAAATAGAATTTATATGTTGGAAAAGATCTAACATATATATATATATATATATATATATATATATATATATATATATATATATATATATATATATATATATATATATATATGTATATATATCATTTCGAAGGGACATGTTAGAATTTTCTAAGGGAAAATAGAATTTGGCCTCATAGTTCTTTGTTTTTTTTGATGAGTTCTAATGGAAAATATAATTTATGTTTGGAATGTAGGTGGTGGTTATGTAGTGACTCCGGTAAGCAAAGGGAAGCAATCACTAGTAAAACATATGGTAGCCATTGATTGGAGAAGCTGGAACTTATACATGAGGCCATCTTCTGAAAGATCTATAACCATTCGTGTGGTTGAGAGACTTGCTGCCTTGCGTGAAATGTTCAAAGCGAAACAAGGACACGGCTTCGCTGAGTTCGTCTCAGGGGAGTTCATGGAAAACAAATCCTTCTTGTCTAAGATCAACACTATGCCCTTACAAAAAGAAGCCAAAAGGATTGATTTGGAGCTTGTGAAGGCTGAGGAAATGGAGAAGCCTTCTTCAGCACGCAACAGTTTAATGGACTTAAATGATGCTTCTGATGAATTTTTCGATGTTCCTGAGCCCAATGAGTCTTACGAGTTTGATAGTTTGATTGATAACTCTCCCTTTTCACAAGGCCACTCTCAGGTATTTTCTGCTTAATCAACCTAATTGCTCTCTCACTTCTTGTTTGCTTGTGGATCAAAGTAAAGTTTAAAGTTGTGTGTGTGTGTGTGTGTTTCAGCTCAAGATGCCATCACCAGCTGGTATTGTCAAGAAACTTCAAGATCTAGCCAATAATAAGAAAGGCTATATGGATTTACAAGAGGTTGGTATGGATGAAAAGAACACATTCATATATGGAGCCACTCTTCAACAAGACCCAAATCTTACTCTACCTTGTAGTTGGTCTATTGCGGATCCATCCACATTCTTAATTCGTGGAGATAATTATTTGAAAGACCAACAAAAGGTAATTGTTTATGAATGAATAAAGTCTCACATCGATAGTTTTGGAGAATTAATGAACTAATATATAAAGGGTTATAACCAATCTATTTACTAGACACGCAAATGTGTTTGTGTTTTTGAGACTTTATTTGATGCATTTTAACGCATATGATAATGATGCTGGTACTCTTCAAACTATAGGTAAAGGCAAAGGGCACAATGATGCAATTGATTGGAGCAGACTGGATACGTTCTGATAAGCGAGAAGATGATCTTGGTGGTCGACTAGGCGGTCTAGTTCAAGAATTCGCAGCGAAAGGTGGTCCAGAGTTTTTCTTCATTGTAAACATGCAGGTAACTTTGAGATAAGCTGCTGTTATTCTAAGGAATGTTGATATTATTCATAGTTAAGAGACACTAAGTACTATGAAACATGTATAAAATAGGTCCCTGGTTCATCTATGATCAGTCTAGCATTGTACTATATGCTGAAAACTCCACTAGAAGAGCATCCTTTGTTAGAGAGTTTTGTGAATGGTGATGATGCTTATCGAAATGCGCGCTTTAAACTCATCCCTCACATCTCCAAAGGTTCATGGATTGTTAAGCAAAGTGTTGGCAAAAAGGCTTGCTTGGTGGGTCACGCACTTGAAGTTCGTTACACCCGTGGAAAGAATTACTTGGAGGTAAAAGCATAGCTCAAAATCAATCTTATATTTTATATGATAAAAGAATCATAATGTTTATGAGCTTTGTATCTATATCAGCTTGACGTTGATGTTGGATCTTCAACTGTTGCAAGAGGTGTAACCAATCTTGTTCTTGGGTATCTTAACTACTTGGTTATAGAAATGGCTTTTTTGATACAGGTACAATAAAACTACTCATGTTCCATGCTAATCTTTTGGGGTAAATTTATGTTATTTACTTTGTGGATCATATAAGTAATGATAGGTTTCTTTGATGTTTTGAAACTGATTATACAGGCAAATACAGCAGAGGAACTACCAGAACTGCTACTAGGGACATGTCGGCTCAATTATCTCGATGTTTCAAAATGTCTAAAAGAGCGATGAGACGTCCTCAAGAACAAACAATTCTACAAGAGCTAAGGACAGTTCGATTTTTGTTTCTTTGTAAAAGCTGTGTGTTTAACTGTGTTTATTTGACCATTCTTTATCAAGGCAACTCGTTTTTTTACATTCAAACTAAGAGATCTTCACTGGTAAAACACCTTAATGAAGTATCTCAACCATATTATTATTTTAATTTAATTTATTTATTTGATCAAGTTTTACGTTTAAAAATATATCATCCAACCAATCACAATCAGTAGGATAAAGTGTTTTCATGAGTGTTTCATTATATGTCAAATGATAACTTTGCTTCATTATCTCGTCTATTCTATTTTCTTATTGATGAAATAACCCTTAAGGGAGTTGCTCTAAAATATAAAATTCTGATCTATTATGGTTCTATTAGCACTAAACAATAAAATGTCTGAAGTTGATCCCTACTAAAGATTAGATGTATCAAACGCAAAATCACATTTTTGGAATTGAACACATTATATTTTCCGGTTTTCTTGTAAAATATTTGTGTGAAATACATTTCCTTTCAAAAGAAATTGTTTAACTATTTTTTTTTTGTTTAACTATTTTAAGATTGCGAATTCATTTGAATCATAAACGTTAACGTAAAAGTGGAGGCATAAATTCATGCTTTATTTCTTAATTTTTGTAAGATATACTTAGAAGGAAAACATTTTATAATTGGAATATTATGGGCTGTAGAGTGAATGTGATTAAATGAATATCAACGGTGTGGGAGTTGAGTAGCGTTGCGTTGCCTATGAAAGCAAAAGGAGTCTATTTCAGTGGGTCACAGGTTTTCTCCGGTTCACCTGTCGGCACCGACACCTCTCGAACTATTCTTCTGTTTTGTTTTTGTAGTTTTTACCTTATTTTTATTTGCTTTTTCTTTCCACTTCAAACACCATTGTATTTTTTTTTTCAATTTCCTTTCTTATAAAAGTAAAGAAACTTTTGACTAATTTTCATATTTGTAATAATTTTTTTCATAACAATCAAGTTGCCAATAAATCATAAAAATACTCCTTTGTTGATATTTTAATTTACCATTTCGTCATATGTAATATTTTTAAAATCATTTTCATTACATATGACGATCAATGATTTGCCAATTACCGCAAACATAGTTAATGTAGCCCATTTCCACTTAGGAAAACGATGGACAACTCTACATTTAACATAATTACTAGTTAGTCCGAAAATACTGAAGCAGCTCAAAATAAGCCTTATAGTACCGTTAGATGTACTTAGAATTTGACATTCTACTGAACACATATTAAGCAAATAAGAAGATGAATGATAGAAATACGGAATACAGACTTGGTATTTATTAAAATTTCTAAAAATCTAGGTGTCACTTTCAAACCTGCTCTCAACCTTTCATATTGTAAAAATCTACCAAACATGTACCCTAATTGCTCAAACGCACACGGCACACGACCACACCTAAAACACACACACACATATACATATATATATATATATATATATATATATATATATTTGTAAATGAGCCAAAAACGTATTATGAGCAAAAAAATATGGAAACTACTCAAACTCGCGCTCATGATAAAGAAAGATATTGATTGAACGATTATGCCAAGAAACCTAAAAACTATGACAGTTTTCTTGTATTGATTTAGTTTTTTTTGTAAATGAATATTAAATTTATTCAGATTAAAAAACTTTTACAAATGATGTGATTTGTTTGGAATGGATTCCTATAATGAAAATCCTTCTAACCTACTCTCATCGGATTGCAAACCAAACCCTTAAGATTTTATTAAAATCACCTTACCATAGCCTCGTAGTGAATCAATACGATTTCAGACCTTTTTTTCAATGAAATTGCTTAGAGCATCTTCGATCTCAGTACATAATTTACTGCAAAATAGAATAGAAAATAGAGTAATGAAAAACAAAAAAATCTATTACTCCTTTTAGATTTAGAGATACTCTTAGGCGACTTTGGGTCTTGTTGCAGCTCCCCATAGAATAGAATAAACTGTGGCTTGAAAGATATACCTGAACAATAACAAAGATGAACTACTCCACATTGTATCCACCAAACAACATAGGATGTTACTCCATACTGTTGTAAGCGCGATCCCATCAGTTTATGAGCTAAATTGCTCCATACCTCTGCAGAATAGTTACAACTGAAAAATAAATGTTCCCTTAATTTTTTTCTAATAAGAATGTAAATTTCATTACTTGGGAATGTAAAGATGTTACACGATAAAATTGGAACTCATTCTGCTACAAGCAGTTATGTGTTTAGAAGCCCCATAAAGCTAAAAAAAAAAACTCAAAACACAATATAGAGTTCTATGTTCAGTTAGAAACAGTCCTAGAACTAAAGAACAATCCAGTCCACAGGGACCGGATCTATATTGATTTAGTTCAAAAGTATATACATGCTATTAACCCTAATACAACATAATATCTACTGTCTACACAATCTTAGAAAATGATTATTTACCTAACTGTTTTAACCGACTACATGTATAGATAAACAAACAAGCAATGCATCATAAATAACATTTTTCATTTGTCTACGTACGAACTCATGACAAGATGAAATCACTAGAGCGACAGCGACCATGCCGACAGATTTATGGAAGATTGATGATATATTCTGTCACTATTTGTAACTATGTGGCGAAAGAGTATGTATAAAAAATGGCGCCAAATTTTTTGTTGCTATTCTTCATAAACTTTTAAATATCAATCGTCACTCTTTTGGTTCGTAGTGTTAATTTATGCTGATAAATCATGTACAGTGTTTGGATGCACACAGGAAAACAATGTGATGACTGTAAAGTAACATTAACTAATGAATTATTACATGGAAAACTTTTCAAATACTCTCGTAAACGAAGCAAGTAATTAGTATATCAACATGTTTGTATGATGCCCTCAACATATATTAGATCTTCAAGTATTTTCGGGAACATCGTGGTGAAGTTGAAAGATGTTTGAGCTGTTAGAGATATATATCGATCAAATTATTTCTGATTTATCACATTCGAAATTATTAAGCTTAGAATGTTCAATAAATGGCATCCGTGGCCAATACAGCAAGGTTGAGAGTTGGTAACCGTTATCTACAAACATTTCAGTCGCTGAGAATACCAATAATCTAATGCAAATTCAGTATTATAGGAAGTCTTTTTATCTTTAGTTTTCATAATTTCATCAACAAACAATAAAGTTACCAGTCAATACTTTATTTAGTTTTTAAAACTATAGTAAACAAAATGGTCATAAAAGTCATATTTTCTAAAGCATTATTTAGTGAATAGTAGAAAAATATTTGCTTTAAGAATTTTTTTTTCCTCATTTAATTTTTACAGATACATCATAAATATTTACATTACAAAATTTACAAATTAGATTATACAGTATTTTCTAAAAAAAATTACGTCAAACTTTACATATTAGTATATTACTAATATATAACATAGTTTTGCTGAGTACAGTTTCAAACCACACATAACGGTGAATCCGCTGGTACAAATCCAAATCTATCTTTTGTATCGAATATGATTTTCAGAAACTTAAACACTACTACACTCGAAGCCCAACTACTTTTCTTCTTTAAACGACAGTATATGTATCGACACAAAATAAATACTATAGTATATAATTACTTTTGGTGTCTTCAGTTCAAGTAGCATGTGAAGAATTACTGACAAACTTCCTTATGACAAAACTTCAGAGGTACATGAACTGTCCCAATCACATCAGTTAATATATATATAATTATACAAAATTCGGATAAAGAATTGAGTATTCCAAAAAATGCCAGTACATGTGGGTGATTATAGAGCATACTGAATTATTGAATTGACCGTTGATCCTAGGACTTGTTGTAAGTTTTTTTTTTTTGTAATTATGGATGTCTAAATCAAGGTCCAGATACTTATCTAAAGAACTAAAATCGACTAATAGTTGAGCCACAAACTTTATAAATAAAGCATAAGATATAGTTTTATGTTATTTGGCCAAGTAAATGATAAATATTTTCAAGACCTACGGTTAAAACCTTGCTCCAAATTGGTTAACTTGTTGGAGTTGAAGTAGAGATTCATACGCTTGAGTGGATTGAGTCCTTCCCCAAGCAGCAGCCACAGCCTTAGTAGAGTTTTCGCACACTATTAGGACCCACATCGTCACATGATCTAACGTGGAGATTGTTCGACACATGTTTGGTGCCTATTCATTTGCCTTAAGAAATATTCATATGTCAGAAAGAGAACCGATCCCGAGGCAAAACCACGTGATTTGTTGAATGAAATATATAGATTTATTCTAAATTGGCGCTAATAATCTTCGTTGTTTCCATTTTATTAAAATACGCTTTAAAACGTTTTATAATCGTAAACATGTACGTGGGGCCAATCTCAATCGTATCTTTTCACGTATTTTAGACAAATGTGGGTCCTGACGAAAACATGGGCGCTTACTTGCTCGCAAGTCACCCGCGGCTTCACCTCTTCTATGTGCACATGCTAATTGCTAATTTAATCGTCCACCGACTAGATACGCATATGGATGTTCCTCACTCATATCGTATAGTATACGTTATCATATACGGTCAATTACCGTACAAGAAATGTTTTAAGTACTAACCACTAGCCCGCCAACTTTTCTTATCCCGCTTATTAATACTATGAATTGTATGTAGAGCATGTGTCACGGATTTGTATTATTACTCTCTTGTGATAGAGGTAGCAATTTTAATTATTTAATGTATTAATTTATGTTATGATATGGACACATCTAAGTGTAACTTTATTGAGTTCATAGAAAGAAATCTTTTGAGGAGTTTAGCCTTTTCCAATGCAAAGCAAATAAATAGGCTACTATAAATACAAAGCAAATAAATAGGCTACTATAAATACAAAGCAAATAAATAGGCTACTATTTCTCAAAAAATATAACTAAAAAACTATAACTAGACAACTACTCCATCTATTCCATTTTAGTTGTCGTTTTAAATTTGTGCACACAAATTAAAAACATTTAATTTTACATATTTTTGAAATAAAACACCATTATCTATAAACTTAATTACATTTAACCGATAAAAATAAAATAATATATAAAATTAATAAATTTTATATTGAAATTATGAAATAACATTTATTTTGAAAGAAAAATTTACTCTACGGCATCGTGTAAATTGAAATGGAAAGAGTATAATATTGAATTTTACAATCAATTTGGATTGAAAATATTTCTATGTGTGACACACACACATATATATAAAGCAGAAGTCATACCACACTCATAGATATTGCGTTTTGTAAACTAATTGCGTAATTTTTCATACCTGCATTTGAGTTGTCTTTCTAAGAACCAGAATCATTCGGTTAGAGAAAGTAGTGTTTGTAGACAAATCTACTCGTTTTAATCAATATTTGTTGAGATGTCTTAATCAAATTTAAGATTAATGATCGACATAATACATAAGAGAAAGCTTTTTCTTTTGTTGCCGGAAGTTATACGAACAATTTGGTCCCGACCGTAGGCTGAGGTTGAAAATTTTCAATAGCATGAATTTGAATAATGAAATGTTATTATTTCGCTATAATGCATGAAGTGATCTCAGCATACAACCATTGACAAGATGCGATATATATAATATACATAGTACATGCCTTTTGTATGTATATGATTACATATATAAACACCTTCTCGTGCATGATATAGCTTTTGTCATTTTCAGAGTAATGGGGAGAAGTCTTTTAGAAGAAAGTGATTGTGAATGGAGTGAAGTCCAAGTTAGTTACTGCAAACTGAAAACTAATTAAAAGAGAAGAAAAAAATAAAAGAAAGAAAGTGGAAAGGTATAGCCTTAAAAAATCAGGATTAAGTTAAATTGGTAGATTATGTTGTTTTGTTATAAAAAAAAACTTTAGGAGAGAGTGTGCTTGAATTAATGAAACTAAGAGTATAGTTGAAGTTAGCTTAGTAAATTGGTGATATAGAGGATATTCTCAAAGGAAACAATGTAGAGTTCTATGGCTCTTAGACCACGATTAATCGAGATTTTTAGGGGTGGAGTTCTTAGCGAAAAATAAAAAATTATTTCTTAACTTTTAATTGCAAAAAGGTAAGAATCGGTTTTTAAATACTTTTCAGTTAAAAATTAAGAAAATTTCTTATTTTTCCTCCAAAAACTCTATTCTTAAGAACTCCGGTAATCATGATCTTAATTCATTGTGTCTCCGATTTTTGGTGACTACGACAGTGTTTTCTACAAACTAGTCATTATATTCAGATCTTTTGTCAACGTATTAAATTAATCTAATTTATATATTTTGCCGTCATCATTGTTCAGTAAGACTAGAAACTTAGAAAAAAGTCCTTATAATGATATCAACCAGATGAAAATGATGAGTTATTTATGATCATTTAATTAATTTTAAGATATCTTAACAAGATAATGATCAACCCTTCATTTATAAGGTTTCTTCAGCGCATTTAGATCTTGCCTGCCTTTCTAGCTTTAACAGCTTAAGGTAAAAACCAACTCAAATTTGACAAAACTTCAATTAGTATGTTTCATTAATTGTTAAAATGACTAAGAAATGAAACTATTTGGGAGATCGATGAGATCACTATATCAAAACTATGAAAAATATAAAGACAATAACTTGGAGAATTTTTCAATTTACCACATTATTAATACCATTATTCATCTTTAACTTCATTAAATAGACATTTTCATAGATAATTTCTTTGTAAAAAGGTAAAAAACCTCTTATATTAATTAAAATCTTAAACTTTACATTCCAAAACCGTACCTCAGCCCTCGACTCTAAATCTTAAGTCTAATCTCGGGGTTATAAGTGTCTTTCCCCCCTTAAAAATGAGGATAAAAATGATTAAGGTAAACATAAAAAATGGTAGTAGTAATATGATATTTTTGACAATTTCTCCAATAACTTTGATATAGTCGATCATATTAATTTTTAATATAAACAATGAGGAAATCATATTTTGGGGTTTTGAACTGGAAATAAAATTTGGTTGACGGGTTGTAAATATGTTAACAAGATAAATTATTTTAAAAGTCAAAGAAAAGGAATGCTACGTACATTTTACATCTGTAAAAAATATAATGCTGTAATGACAATAGTCTAGTGTTTATCACTTTGGTAAAAATGGCAGATGCTTATTTTTGTAGTAATAAAAAGAGAGAAACAAAGGTGAACTAGGTTTCCTCAGGCCTAAATAAGAAAAATACATAGGCCAATTCGATTAAACAATTTACTTTCTAATTTAATACACTATCCATTTCAAAATAATATATTTTAAAAGTTTTTATACATATTAAAAAATATTAAACTTCAATTATATATATATATTATTTTTGTGGTTAGCTATTTTCTATAATTTTTACCCAATCAAAATTTAATATACACAATTATTTTTTTGAAATTTACAATTTACTATTAATATATAATAAAAATATATGGAAAATATAAAAATATATATCTTTTTAAAATAGATTATAAGTATATGCATAGATTATTTCGAAACGAGGAAATATCAATATACTGGATGAAAGAGAAATACTCATGTTAAGATTCCCAATTTAAATGTACTTATATGTATTTCCAAAAAGTATAATACGTATGTAGAAACAGTCTCAACTTTTACTTTGCAACACGTAGTTTGTGGCATGAACAATGGCAGAAAGTAATAAATAGATAAATATCTAAATTAAATTGGAATTACATGTACGCGTAAACGTTGTATAGTTCCTTCGTGCCATTTCACCTTCCCATTATCTCATTTGACTTTTCATATGTTTGTACATATACGGGTAGGAGCAAAACCATGACTAGAACTTTATACGCGTTTTATAATGTAAAATAAAAGTCCATATTCATTTCATATATCTTCTTCTAATTACGTCAACTCTTTATTTAAATGACAATTTTTTTTTTGTTACAACACATAAATATCCACCTTTGTTGAATAATAGTTTCTAAAAAAGTTTGATGAGAAGGTCTAACTTAAATTCAAATCAGTTTGTTTTCTTTAATAAGTTTTTACTTAACACCTTTTGAACAGCTAAGCAAGGTTTGTGAATAGATCATCTTTGGTAAAGTCTCAATGAGAAATGGAACCCACATGAAGAGGGAGGTGAGATTAAAGATATCTTTAAAATTCTTTAAATATTTTAATGAAATTGTTTAGAGAGAGAAAGAAAGGAAAGAGACTTGCACATGAAGACAATGTAATAATAAGAGAATGGTAAAATACAGCTAGCAGCAAAACTGGAGGAAGAGAGAGAGAAAAGAAGAAGTGTTTCTCACACCTAACTCTTTATAATATAAGAGAGAAGCTATTGCTCTCCATTACTAACCCATTTTGCCAATCAATCACTCTTCACTTCTCCCCACTCCTACTTTTTTCCTTTCTAAGCAATCTCTCCCTCTCTCTCATACTATCTGCACACCACTACTAACAGAGGTTTGGATTCCCTCCCTGACTCTGTTTCACACCTATTCTTGATTTTGGTTTTGCTTTTCTTGGGAGTTCTTGAATGTGAAATGAAACTTTAGGAATCTGTGGTGTGTAAAGCTAGTGTCGGTGGTGCAATTATCTGGTTTTTTTTTTCTGTTAACACTTTGTCTTGGTAATTGAGACACTCAACAATTCAAGAAAGATAAGAGATAATCAAGAATGTTTAGTTAACGGTGACTTTAGACTTTTAGACCCATTGGATGGTTTATTGCAATTGAATTTGTGCTTAGAATGGTCCTCACTATTTCTCAAACAAAAATCAAAGAAGGTGGGCCAAAGCATGTTCATTTTCAAAATTTGATTTTTTTGGGTGGTTCCAAAATATGGTTCAAATTTTTTTACAACTTTTGAAACTTCTTTATGGTTCAAAACTCTATATATATCTCTCAATTTTATCTTTCTTATCAACTTCTTTTTTTTCTCCTCCAGCTAAATTGCAATATTTGTAAAAAAAAAAAGAAAGAAGATGTTTGGACAAAGCTTCCCGGAGGATATTGATTGTGGCAACTTCTTTGACAACATGGACGATATTCTTGATTTTCCCGGTGGAGATATGGACGTCGGTTTCGACATCGGTGATTCCGACTCTTTCCCTAACATCTGGACCACTCAACAAGACACATGGCCTGCAGCTTCTGATCCTCTCTTCTCTTCCAACACAAACTCTGACACATCGCCTGAGCTCTATGTTCCGGTCAGTTTTTTACGCTAACCTACGCCTTTTCTTTTCTTGATTCCTCATGAGCTTACCAATCACACAATATACTATGCTGGCTTAAAGTTTTTTCGTTTGAAAATAATAATAAAAAGGAATATGTTCTTCGAATGTATTTCAAAAAAGTCTTTTCTAAAAAATGTTATTAGAAGTTTACACTTGAAAAAAATGAAGTATTAAGAAATGTTTTTTACTCTTCATTCTTTCAAATTAATTCTTTTAAAAGGAATATAAAATACATTTTCGCATCAAAATTGGAGGAACACAATAAAAATCATTTAATTATTAAATATTTTAAACTATTTCAGTAAATGTATATTTTCTACAAAAACATTTTAAAATAATTATAATTTTTGTTTACTTTTATTATAAACTCCATACATCTTATATATTGTTATCAGTAATTTAAAGTTTTTTTGGAACATAATTATTTAAAGTTTACTCACCAAAATTTCTTATCCATTTATCAAAATTTATTTATTTTTCTCATTCACGTGTAGTCAATCCAATCCACACAGGTTTACCACTCACAAAAAAAAAAAAATTGCGTCATTACTCTTGTTTCAGCTGAATTTAAGTTTTATATTGTCATTGCGCTTAATTGTTTGCCCACATATAACGTGTCTAACAATGTTACTATTTTGTTTGTGGGAAAATATTGCAGTTTGAAGATATTGTTAAGGTAGAAAGGCCACCAAGTTTTGGAGAGGAATCCATAGTTGAGAAGAAGGAAGATTCGTTTTCCACAAACACGGATTCATCGTCTTCTCATAGCCAATTCAGGAGCTCAAGTCCAGTGTCAGTACTCGAAAGCAGCTCCTCATCATCTCATACGACCAACACAACCTCACTCGTTCTCCCTGGAAAGCACGGTCGTCCACGCACAAAGCGTCCTCGTCCACACGTCCAGGAGAAAGATAAAGTCAACGACAATAATGTTTGTGTAGCGGATTCACGCCTCATCATTAGAATACCAAAGCAGTTTCTCTCCGACCACAGCAAGATGATCACCAAGAAGAAGAAGAAGAAGGCCAAGGTTGTTTCACCCTCTTCTTGGTCGGAGATTGATCTTGAAACCAATGGAAACAACAACGTAGATTCGTGTTCTTCAGAGCAGAATCCTGTTAGGAAATGTATGCACTGTGAGGTCACCAAGACTCCACAATGGAGGCTTGGGCCTATGGGCCCAAAGACTCTTTGCAATGCGTGCGGTGTACGTTACAAATCTGGAAGGCTTTTCCCGGAGTACCGTCCAGCTGCTAGCCCAACGTTCACTCCAGCTCTTCACTCAAACTCCCACAAGAAGGTGGCTGAAATGAGAAACAAGAGATGCAGCAAAGGAAGCTACACAAACGAAGAGAATGTTCTGCATGGTTTGGTTCTCAACAGTGCCTACATTGGCATAGGAGTAGGAAAGAGTCAGAGAGTAGAAAAGTTTTAGCTTTAGAAGAGATGAATGAAGAGAAGCAATCATTTGTATTTTGTATTATTTGTAGTGTGAATGGGCGAAACAAAGGAAGAGTAAGTTGGGGAAGAGCAGAAGATTTTGAAGACATTAGAAAAAGTTAGGTGTTGAGTTTTACACTAAATCTTCCTCTCCTTTTCTTCCTTTAAATTCTTTGTATTTTAAAATTTTATGATAAGGATTCTTTTTGTAGTTGATTTGTTTAGCTAATCTTTTTTTGCTTTGTCCAAATTTGATGTTATAAAATTGTTAGATTGTTTCCATGCCCTTGAAACTCCATCTGATTATACAAAGCTAAATACATGGCCTTTTTTCCTGCTAACAATTAAGCTAAATACATCTAGATAGAACATGATACTATGAACGGTTGAGTTTCTTTCTTTCTAGGAATTGTTTTATGGTGAAGTTAGTGTTGCGTTTAAATCAGTGAATCCATGTGATAAGCAATAATGTAAATTTAATGGATGTGAGTGATAGAGTAACAACCAATATCTTTTCTGAGTATTAACATAACAATGAGTGGATGATTTTCTGTACTCATATTTTTATTTTCAAACCATACAAGGATATACTTTTGTATCTGCCAATGCACAAATAAATAATGGGTTAGACAACATATCTCCATTCACAATTTTAATGATTTTAACAGATACTACATATTGACCAGGCGCCCTGCGGATTTTACTATTCTATAAAATGATATTTGTTTTTATGATCAATGTTATATATGTGTCATCGGATAACTAATTGTATATTGGTTATTTGAATGATTTTAAATTTCTATACATCAATATCGAACTCGAATCCAATTAAGTAACATGGTTACTTTTGGTTATTTAAGTATTTTCGATTATTTTAGTTTAGATACAAAATACTCGAACCGAATCGGATAATATCATTTTTTGGTATAAATATCTAAAATAGTTTCATATACATTGGTTATTTAAATATTTATAGATTCCTATATATCAGAACCAAACCCACCTAAATCTAACATATCCCTAATCAAAACTCATCCATAAATTCATTATATCCGAACAAACACTAATTTCAAAACTAAAAAATCTCAATACCCGAAAGAAACGATTCATACTAAAATGGATACCTAAATACTCATGCTTAACTATTTTGTAAACAAATAAAAAAAAACACTTTTCTAACCGTCTTGAATTCCTATCACAAATAGAGCAATTTCATTTAAGTATGTCGAATTATTATGATTAACGTATAAAATAAATGTATTCGAATTATCATGGTTACGAAAATTAATGAAGTAGTTAAAAAGTGAAAAAGGAATGTAAAATATCTATTAAAACATTTAAAATATGTAAATTATGTTTTGTACTTTTGTGATAAATGTTGTCAAATTATTCAGAAAAACAATAAATTAAGTAATTAGAATTAGTTAAAAAGAAAATTAAAATCTGTAAAAAACACTTAAAATAGGAGAGTATTATTTTGTACTTCAATTTTAATAAAATAAATATTATTTTACTTTATCTTTTAATTTAATTTAATATATTTTGTTTTGATTTTTTTCAGTGTGAGTGGTTGATAAAAATAACTTTCTGTACATGGTTTTTCGAATCAAAAACGATTATGACGCAATAACTATAGCATTAGTTGTATAATCTGGCTCTGAATATATCACTAATAAATAAGCAATCTACAAAAAAAAGATTTGTTGTTTATTGTTCATATAGTCATAAAATTAATCCATATCTTCACATTTTCATCAGCATATGTGTATGAGTGGTTGGCGGCATCTCTAAAAATTTATTATAGAGTTTACTATGTAGGATTTTTTATTTAGCTATCTAATATACTATAAAAAATAAATGAAAGTAACAAAAAAAAGATATTCCTATAACAATTTTTTCTTTTGCTTTAGAAAACGATGCTTCTACAATAATTTCTTAATTTTCGGATTTAGTTTTTAAAACTGAATATATCATGATTGTAATTTTCTTAATTGTAAATAAAAATTTAAGTTAAGGACACTTGTACATCCTGACCAACTTACTTTGTATATATGGATTCCAAATCTTAAAACAATTATGAAGCAATAACTACAGCATTATGATGTCAAAAAAAAAACTATTGCATTGATTACTATATGATCACGCTCTGTATATTAATAGGATAGATCAGGCTATAAAAGACTTGTTCATATTATCATAAGTCATATAATCATAAAGACTTGTTCACTAAAACATACCATTGGTTTTAATCAATTTTCCTTATGTCGAATCAACTCATTTCATTGCATAAAGATGGTTTATACCTTCTCGACCTCAACAAAACAACATCAGTGAAGCTCGACTTGCCCTTCTCGTTACCGCCCCCAACCGAACCGGTATGTATTCTTCATTGCCGTGGAATCATGTGTCTCACCCTTGAAGGCAACAATGACCTAGCCATTTGGAACCCGGGTTCAAAAGAATTCAAGAAAATACCTATGGTTAAACCGGGTCAAACCACAAATCCTTTGGGATTCGGTTATGACCAAGTCTCAGATGATTACAAGATCGTAACCATAATTGATCGCAAAACCTTTATATATACTTTCAAAGAAAAATCTTGGAGAGAAAGTGTACCACTGGAACCTTCTCTTGATTGCAAATTTAAAAACCGGACCGGTACGGTTGAAGACCATTGTATGTATTGGATAGCAGACCGGTCACACATCAAAACCCCCCGTAAGGAAAACACCATCCTGTGTTTCGATTTTGTAAACGAAGAGTATAAAGAACTGAACCTTCCGATAAACTGTTCGCAGAAATTTAGTTCATGGTTAGGTGTTTTAAGGGAGGAGCTATACATTATCGAGCACTACCCTTGTATCAATAATGACATATGTGTATGGCGTCAACAAAGTAGTGACAAGAAGATCAAGAAGTGGCACAGCAACCCATGGATCAATATGACTAAACATCTTAAACAGTTCAAAAGGCTTGAAGTTGTGTTTGCGTGTATAGCAAGAAACGATGACGTCTTCATAGTGGTGACAGATACAAGAAAAGGAGACGACAAGGTTATGGTGTACAACAAGACAGAAGAGAAGTTCACTGAAGTTCCATTTGGCACTTCTCTGAAAGGGTTTAGATGTATGAGTGATTATATATGTTAGTAAGGGACGTCTCAAGTTTAAAGATCCTGTTTTGTATAAAAATAGGCTATTAATAACTAATATTTCTGATAATTAAAATAAATATATATTATTGTAATAACTACTTTATAATTATAATAATTTTTGTGCATAATTTATTCTCACATAAATAGACAAAATAAATCTACTCCTCATTAGGAATAACAAACTACTATATTAACAAACTACTATCTTGATCCTTAACCTCGTTTCCTTCACATATTTTTAAATTTCAAATCAGAAATAAGCATGAAATGTACAAAAGTCAGGAATGATATCAAATATAGTTTGTGTTTTTTCGGTTATATTTAAATGTTCAGGTATCAAGCTAGCTTTGAACAAATATTCAGAAGTAGCTTTGTAGAAAGGTTGCATCAAAGTGACCAAGTGTTTTCGGACTATAAACATTGGGATCTTACAAGCAGATTGTCTATTAGTCGAATGAATACACGTAATAAATTCATTGTGAGTTTATTAAGGATCTCAGCTGTTTTTTCTTTGGTATATATTATAATAATAATCCATTACCTTAAAAATTCTCAAGAATGTAGAAAAACTTTGGAATACGTCTTTTAGTCTGATAACTCCATCAAAAGTCCACAAGGCCAAAATGTCTTAAGATATTTTAATCGATGAAGTGTTTGAGAAAATTGTTCTTTCAGAGCTTCTTTGCTGACAAAAATTAAAAGAAAAAACTATTTGAAAAAATTGTTCTTCTTTAATTTCTATAAAGTTTTTAAAAATTACATATATTTTTGGAAAAAAGAGAGGAAAAAAAGAAATATTTATAAGAAACGTTGATAGATGATTAGTGAACATAGTTGCATGACTATAGGGCATATCAAGCTGGGAAAGAAATCACTCATTAGACATTAACGCGCGTTATCAGGTGCTGAGCAAGATGTGTGTGCCTCTGCCAAAGAAAAAAAAATCATAACAAATTGAGTTATCGTAGCAAGCAAATCTAGTCAAGCAAATCTAGTCAAGCAAATCTAGTCAAGCAATTATTGGTTTTATTGGTTAACAAAGTGAAATCTAACTCATACAAAAACAACAGGAGGAAAAAAATTGTGGAATTACCCAAGACGTGATAGCCCAGTGGTAGTTCCTTGGCCGAGAGGTCAGGGGTTCAAACTCCCTAGACCACGATTTGGAGAGGTGTATCCAGGGCCGTAAAAGGTACAGACAAAGGCTGGCACCGGGCCTAGGTGGTGGGGCATAAGCCCAACACCTAGTTAATCAAAAAAAAAAGAATTGTGGAATTTGAAATTGCAAACTATAAATTCCTTTAACATCATATCAGACGAATACTTGCTGGAAAAGGATGTTCTTGACACATATCATTTTAGACTCCTATGATGAGCTTAAATGACAAATAAAATATTTGTAATGTAAACAATCAAATCATAAGCCATTCCTTCCCGAAAATAAGCGATTAAAAGAAGTGTTCAGCAAACATTAGCGAACAAAAACAGTGAATTTCATAATGAACTCTTCGAGTTTGCATTTTTACCTTAGAGGTGAGAAACCGTAGAGCAGAGATTTCAGCAAATGTCACACCTCCAAATAGCGGCAAACCCAAAAAAAAGTTTATGAGGTGTATAAGGGTCATAGAGGGACATCGAACCTAGATTTGGGGTTTCGTTTATACCCTTTTCAACCAAAGTTGCAACACTTGATTAGTAAACACAGTTGATAAAGTTTGATCTTATAATGTTTTTGTGGTCTCCAGTGACCCCACTATCTTCTACGTAGGTCCGCCTCTACCTCCAATGAAGACAACAAGAAGAACAACTGAGCATCTTCCATCAGCAACCCTGTAATGATGTCTTTAACATACAAGAATAGTTCAATGTTTTGTCCTTTTGTACCAAACTAATTGTTCATGATAAACTTACCCATTTGAAGATCCATGCAATGAATCAGCTGATGGACTTCTTGGGAATCTACTCTGTATGGAGTCATAGAGATAAACCTCTAACGAATTTCAAATTGATTGTCCATTTCAAATATCTCTCCAACTTTCGTTGTTCTTCTCTTTCTCATTTTAAATTGATTGTCGCCTGCTTCTTTAATTTTTACTAGAGCTTCACCTTCTCGCCGGAGCGAATGTTTATTTTGACTTATTAATACATAAATATTTATTTGTCTAAGTGATAATATATATTTTAAAAATTTATCTGTATAAAAAATGTTTAATATAAATCTATAAACATAATGATTTTGTAATTTATATTAAGTAATTGTATTTTGTCTTGTAAATAGTCAATTGTATCACTCACAATTTTAGAATATGACATGTGTATCCGCATAAATGTATTAATATTTTTGTTAATAAAATGTTATGATAGTGTATAGTAATAAAAATTTATATACTAATTAAATTATGGTTCTATATATTTTTATGCTTTCCAACAATTTATTTTACTGAATTCACATTGGAATATAATTTATATGAAAATATAGGTAAATTTATATGTTAATTTATTTTTTATATATATTATATAAATGATTTTTTGTGAATTTTATTTTTAGTTATTAGTAATAAATAATGAAAAATAACTGCATAACTGTAAAATAATATTGTATTCTAAATTTAGTAAATAGACCTCTAAACTGATTCAGGTTGTGGATTTATGAATGTTTATTGATTATTAATAATATATTTGTAGACCCCTCGATAATTTTACCAAATCAGATGATAGTGAAATATAAATGAATCATTTGAGAAAATATATTGGTAAACACAAATATAGAGAGTAGTTAATGCTATAATTACTAACTAGATTTTGACCCACGCTTGGAAACCGTAATTTTTTATTTTTACCTTTTAAAAAAATAGTGAATGATATTTGTAAACCGAAATTTTTTAGATATTTTTAGGTTCCTACAAACTTAACCGGGCCTTGAATGATCCTGTTCGACACCGTCTGAAATTCATAATATCTGGATGTAAAACCATTTTAAATCCCAACATTCAGAAAAACTGAATTGTAATCGATGTGTATTTGATGACCATGTCTAACACCCACATGAGTGTTATCGTAAATTGTAATATATAACATATATAATTTTTTTTGTTTTATATATGTTTGAAGTTGTTCATATTGTATTATTGTTTGATCAATTAGAAAAAAAATTATGTAATATTCAATTAGATCATATAAATACTATATTATGTTAAAATAAAAAAAAATTATATAACTAACAAATTAATATGGTTGTTTAAATTATCATACTTTTTATGTTTGTATATAACATATTTAAATTAATAAGAAACATCTTTAAAATAGTTAATGTAAAATATAGTTATTATAACAACCTGAAAAATATATATACATATAAATGCATATGTATATTACATATTTACGTTAACAGAATCGATGATTAACTTTGTAATATGTTTGTAGAAGAATATGGTATAAGGATTAGTAACCTGTAGCGTAATTTTGCATATGTAGAATCTGCGATACGGGTTATCCTTAGTCTCAGAGACCCATGTATTGAGGCCTTGTCCACACCAACATCTTGTAAGAACACCAAAGACGGATCTATAGGGACCTGTAGGGGTGGAAGAGGAGGAGGAGCTGCTCATTTGTTATTGGTGTTCTCGTGACGCCTGTGTCAATCGGGAGAGATGGGTACAACACGAAAAGAAGAATCCACATATTAGCGATGAGCTAGGGATTGGGTTTATTGATGATTGGTTTAAGTTGGTATGTAAAGTTTTAAACCGTATCGGGCGGTGTAATGTGTGTGGTTAACTTTTGTTTTTTTTTTGTTTAAAAAAAAGGTTATGCAGACAGTAGAAACCCGATTGGACAACCAAGTATTAGCCATGTAGACCCTCACATGTGGACATAGTAAGGATATGAAGAGGATGGGGTTGTGTTTGGGTGTATGATATATATTTTGCACTAGTGGATGAGTGGGAATAGTGGGTTACTATGTTCTGTAAGTTTATGTCGTTAATACACACAAGTTCACAGGATTTAAGCATAATTTTTTTAACATTACATCGAATACGTATGATCTGTCCACATGTGAGTGTATGATTACTTTGGAGATGAACAAAGTTAAGTCGACATAAACATAGTAGGCATAAACACCCAACATATTACACAGAACAAAACACATGTTACAGTTCACATAGTAGACATAAACACCCAAAAAATAAGTAACATAGTACGAAGGGGGATCGACACCCCCTACCAAACAAGCATTAGTTTTCCGCCATGTTAAGGAAGTGAAAAGTAGCAGGGATTAGAGGTAGCAGAAGGTATTACTGATCAGGCGAAGGGTAGAGCATAGTAAGCAGGCATGAAGATGGTCTTGTAGATGTCAAGAGTGTACTGCTTGTGAATCTAATCAACTGTGTGGTCTGTGATGCTGGACATGTGAGGCTCTGGATCCACGTGTGCGTGCTTTTCCAAGAACTTAACAGAAACGGGTCCACAATCACCTGATCTTTCGTTGATGTAGAGGTTTGGAATACGAGACCATGTGAAAGGTTCAAGGCCACGAAACTGAGTGAGCTGGTAATTTGCTACCTTCTTAACAAGGTAGGGTAACGACTTGAAAACCGGGCACATGAAATGATGTAAAGGCTGAGAATGCGTTGGTTGTTCTCGCATGGCCTATGAAACCCGAGAGGCTATCGTTACTCTTGTTGGGAGAAGTATCAGGTGTGAAAGGGAGTGGTGACAAAGGAAAGAGAGGCTGTCCAAAGCTGTTGGTTCTACGGGAAGATTGGTTGTTTGATGAGTCGTATTTTGGTTGAGTAAGAGAAAGAGGTCAGGGCAGATAGGATCGAATATCTCAACACCTTGGAAGAGGAGATGGTGAAGTGGGGGGGATGTTAGGGTGGTCACTAGCATCGTAGATGACTAAACGAGGCCTCCGAGGCTTAGGAGTAGTGGGTGAGTCGTGAGCAGGTGAGTGGTGGTCCGATGAATCATGGACATGTGAGTTGGGGAAGGATGAGTTGTGGACGAGTGAGTTGTGGACATGTGAGTTGTGGACGGGTGGGTTCTGGACGGGTGAGTTGTGGACGGGTGGGTTGTGGACGGGTGAGTTATGGATGGGTGAACTGTGGACGTCAGAGGTATGGACGGGTGAGGTATGGACGAGTGAGGTATGGACGGGTGAAAGCTGTGGACTCTGGGTGTGTACGGTTGAACCGTGTACGGTTCTGTTTGTTCAATGGTTGTTTGGGTGGTTGAGGTGAAAAAATAGAGCCATAGAGCTGTGCCGCGTATTGACTATCCACAGGGGAGTGATTTAAGGGGGATCCTCCTCCATTGATGGCGAGAGCTAAGAGAAATATATAGATGAAATGAGTTACAAAAAATGATGAAATAATACTTCAGAACATATAAGGTATACGATGGAAGAAGAAAGAAAAGCTACCGTGTGGTTATCGAATGCAGATGGAGGTTGGTCATGGGGTTTAGTATGACATCCTTTGTGATAGTAGGGGCCTTCCTACATTTGAGCAATTTCTGCAAATGCTTTATCTCTTTTTGGAGGTTGGATATTTGGTCTTTAATTTTGGATAGTAGTTCAAGTACTTGGTCTTTTGAGTTCTCGCCTGAACCAACTACATGGAAGTAGTTGCTGATTCGTCTCTGCTTACGGGAGGTGGATAGGTTCTTTGATGTCTTTCTTGGTTTGGTTGCTTTGCTTAAAGTCCGTTTGGACTTGATAGTTTTTTCCCGAATGGGGAGTTCTAGAGCAACGACAGGGGTAATGAAGGTATGCTCAAAAGTGTCTCCACCAGGCCAAGGGTGCTTCTTGAAAGGTTGGTGGTCAGCTATCAGTTTCTCCATGTATGACACGCGGTCATCGTTACAAACATCAGGCCAAACTCCCCATCCTGGCTTGTGGTTTTCGCTCTATAGGTATCAACGATGTAACACGAAGCTGCAGTTGGACAAAAGAAGATATGCCAAAACTAGAGGACATCATTTTGTGAATCAAGCAAGGTTTTAAGGGATGGGATGGAGAACTTACATTTGGTTCAGCTTCCACACGTAGTATGTCAGTGAGGTTCATCGGTGCGTACACAGGAAGATGATCTCGATCTAGGTCCATGACTGAAAGGGAGTCAAAAGGCACTGGAATCGTTGGTTGCAATCTTGGAATTGCCTGAAACGCAAGAAGTTGAAGTGAAAGCGGGAACCCTTTTAGTCTGAAAGTTTCCTGCTTTAGCAGCAGAACCAGTGTACCAATAGGGTGTTCACATTTCACAGGGTCGAACTTGGGAGGCTTCATGCAACTGATAGTCTTCAGAAAAGACTCTCTGCCCCAAGGGTGTGAGCAGAAGGTATCAACGTCTTGCACCATTTGAACATACTTCAGAGTTGGCTGTGGAGTTTGTTGATGAGCTATGAGGACACCATCGACGATAATTATTAAAGCAAGGCGAAGCTTCTTCCACCCTAGCATGTTTTTGTCGGTCTCAAGCTTGTGGCGTAACTCATGAATGGTGGTGAATTTCTTTTTCCCTATAAGCTTGATCTAGTAAGGGTCTTTGTGCTCTTTACTCTAGTCTTCCCAATCAGTGTTTAGCCTACTGGGAAAGCTCCGCAAGGCAACCTTGTGATGGTCCCGAACTCTTGGAGGCCAAACCTGATGGGATCGCTTCCGAAAACAGACCAGAGTGTGTGTTTGTCATGACAAACTAGTTGTCTAGACAGTAAGGCGTGTATTAGTTTGCAGGAAACATGACATTGCCGAGCTGGGAGGTCAAACAATTTCCTGAAGCAAGAGTTTTTAATATACTGGAATTCCTCAATGTCACGTAGCACATGCCTGATGAAAGCTAGAAGGTCTGGCTTTGAGTAAATGTTAAGGTCCTTGGGAAATATGTCAGTTGCGAAGAGCCTCTGTGGAAGACAGTGGTCATGTTGATTATTTTCTAAAAACATGAAAATAGTTAAATCAGAAATCAAAATCAGAGGACATGAATAATTGAAAGAAGGAAACGAGAAAGGTAGTAGAAGAAAAGGATAATGATTCGAAAAAACTGTAAACACGAGGATTTCTGGTTTCTCCACAAAAAAAAACAAAACACAACAAAATCGAAGCTTCTAAACTATAAAATTGAAAAAGAGATAAGATTGAACAAAAAAACAAACTTTTTCCAAAAAACGATGCCTCTGTGTTCGAAATCAGATGGCGATAGATGAAAGGGGAAGATGGTGTTCAAAGAAACTAACCTGCCATGGGTTGAAGTAAAAGAGGAGTTTAGTATACGTGAAACGACTAGAAGGAGACTAGCTCGAGTATGATTTCTTGACTTTAGGATCTCTTGATTTTGGGAATAATTAGGGTTTAGAGAAGAAGAAGAGTAAAGGTAAACTGGGAGAGTGGGGATCGATTATGTTTACAGATACCGGTTAGACTTTTTTTTTTCTTTTTCTAATATAGTGTATTATCGACATTTTTAATGGTATAAAATTGTCACATGTGCAATATGCATTAAAATATTAATCTTAAGACAAAAGATGCTTTAGAGAGTAAAAAATATTCTTCTGATAATGATATAATGGAATCTAAGTTATGTTACTTAATATTGACTTTGGTACCACGGTCTTGCAGAAACATTAATCATTTCATTATCAAAAGTCTTAAATAACCACCACATTAAGTCGATATAATAAACAAGGAAGAAAACATAGAAATAATAACAGAGAAAGACATCAAAAAGTGCCCTAGTCTCTAAAAACACGAGCCAAGAAGCAGACAAAAGCAACAATGATGGGCATAATGATCGCAAAGTAAGGTGCCAACATTGGCATCGAAGACAGGTAGCCTGAGATGACGGCAAGAGCAAAAGAGAGACGGACCATGATCACAGCCATTTCTGGGCTTGTGTTGTAAACGGCGAAGCGTGCAAGGAGAAGGATTGAGATAGCACACTGATTCAAACCACACTGGATGTAGATGCTCGTACTAAGCGCCGGGTGTTGAGCCCAGGCGCCTGTCGTGCTCAACCCTGCCATCAGAAAGTAATTTAAAATGCATTTACTTAGATCATCGATCCTGTGAAGATCATTTGGATCATGGGCGCCTTCACTACTGTCCAAGAAAGTAGTTAGAGGAAGAAGTGATGGTTGAGTTTGGTGTCGGATTCGATGGCCCGGGTTTGGCGAATGTGGAGACTGGTGGGGTTGAGTTGAGCACGAAGAGGAACCATGCGTTGTAATCTTAGTATACGGCTTGAGCGGAGAAGTCATAGGTTCCTTCCCCTCCCGATGCTTGGACTGTGTCGGCTGAGAAACGATGTTGTGTCGTCCTTGGGGAGAGTTGGGGGGATGAATGCCCTCTTCCGTGTGTTTCTGTCTACTTGGGGACGTCAATGGTCGAGACTTATTCTCCTGGTCAACGACGACGTTGTTGTCGTTTTCTCCCTGAGGTACGTGGCTAGAAAAAGCGCTCGCTGGTGAGAGACATGAAGCCTGAACATCGAGGTTGGTGCTCGCCGGCGGGGAACAAGACGGGGTTGAGTTTAGACCAGCATCCTCTAGAGGTGTGATCTGGTTGTTGTTTTCTATTGTTGGTAGGTTCGAGGAAGTATTTTCATCGATAGGACGTGATGGTGGTGTAGATGTGATTGAAAGGGAGCTGGGGACCGAAATGATTAGGATGACTAAGACAACAGGGATCATCATAGCTAGGGCCTAGAGAGAAAGAGGTTCAGACTGAGAGAGATAGGAAGCTTAGTGTAGTAGATTTTCTATCTTGTAGTCAATATTACATGTGTGTGTGTGTGTGTTTTTTTTGCCAACTTACATGTGTGTTTTATAGACGACTGTATTAGAAAACATACGTGTCATGACGACCGAAAGCATTTACGAGAGAAAGATAGGAATCCTTTTCTCTCTTTTAATACTTAAATTGGTTTTTAATTAATATTAAGCTGTGTTTTTTTTGCCAACTTACATGTGTGTTTTCTCTCTTTTAACATTAAAGTTGATTCAGTTTGTCCCTACCTTTTGGTTTGAGATTGATATAGCCTAGCCACAATCATCGGAGCATACGTATTTAGTTGAGACAAAGTCGACTTATGTGAACATATGGATACGTTGTGGCCTTCCACTATTAGATTTCCTTCTACTAAAAGAGAACTTTAATAAATTTTATCAAACAGAATCTTTCTATTGCAAATTTCTCATCGTTCTCCAATTTTTTTTTTTAAATTTTCTCTTATAAATAATTTATAATTTCTCATAAATATTTTTAAATTTTTGGTAAAACGATTTTGTAAGCTATGGTTTTCAATTTTATAAATGTTTTCTTAATCTTTATAAATTATTTATAAAAATTGTATGAACTTTTTAAAATATTAATAGTTATTATATATATATATATATGACTCCGATTTTATGTAAAATATAAAATTATTATATTTCTTTCTATATAAAAATTTTGTTCATTATATTATATAGTTTATAAAAAATATTGATCAAACATTATACTCTTTTAATAATTTCAACAGTTATTTACCTTAAATAATTTTTTTTGTAACATTATTTAGATTCTGGGCAAATGACATTAGTTTGTTCTGAAATTACTTTTATTTTTTAATCTAACTAAAATCAATAAAAATTAGAAAGCATGGACCAATCAAATTATAACTTTTTTTAAAGTTTCACCAATGATCAACATGTAAAAAATCATTTAATTGATTTCTCATTTAATAAATAATTTATATGTTTTTATAAATAACTTATATGCTATTATAAATAATTTTTATTAATTGATTTTGTAACGCTGTATTTGCGCATGTCCAAACCATCACCGTATTATACAGTACAATGTACTACCGAACAACGTATATATGGGCGTATCAGTCGTATTTAGAACACTAATTATGGTGTTTAGTAGTTAGATGATATATAATGTGGTTAAAGTGTTATTTTCAGTTTTATTATATTTTAGATGTCATTTTTATCTAAAGTTTGTTGAGCAATACAAAATTTATGAATATAAATTTATTTTAAAATGTTAAATATCTTTAGCATTTGGACATGAAAAAAAATATTTTTAAAAAACAAACTGTAAATATTCATCTATGAACATGTTATGTTTTTAAAATGTTGCAATAAAGAAAAAATCATAAATAAAGTTCCAATAATATTTTAATTATTGTAAAACTTATGTGATTTAAGTTTATTTTATATTGTGTCTCTCTAAGATATATCTTTATGGTATTAGTATTTAGAACTTGTTTATGTTTTATTGTTATAATTAAATTATAGTTATATACAAATAGAATAATGTGAGAACAAAAATTAGATAATTATTTATTTGATTTTATGCATTAGTTTATTTTTTTAGTAATGAAAATAGACCGGTCGATTGTTAGTTCATTTCTTATTGGTCTAAATATTTTGTATTATAACAAATAGTCCGTAAATATTAAAAACATTTTTATAAAACTATAAATATACCAATAGAATTTAAATATTCTAACTTTCAAATATTTTTAATAAGTTTAAAACTAATATTATGTAGAGGATTGATTTTATTGTATCTTTTGGATAATAATTGCTACATAAATGAAAGATACAATACCACATAGCTACGTACATCTTCAAACAAAAAATGAATCAAAATTACGCTAACTATACAATATAACAAGATCCATGAACTAATATGTGTTATATTCTTAACACAACAACCATGAACTAATATGTGTCATATTGTTAGCACAACAACCATCCTTCTTATAGCTGAAAAAATATGTGGCGAACTGAAATCTAACTAAATGTGATAAAAAGTCTATCAACTAAACTTTAAAAATGGACCATAACACACATATAAAAGATCAAAAATAATATATATGTATATCAAACATTTGAATGGAAGATTATACACTAAGAACATACGAAAATATCTGAAAGCCTTTACAAAAAAAAAAACATACGAAAATATGTCAAAACATCATTAAAAATTGTTGGATTTAAATCTGACACTTGTAGCTATTACAATGATGATGATGGTGTTAAAAATATAACATACAATATTTCATGGATGTTATCATGCGAATCATAGAATCAGTTGGGTTTTGATATATAATAACTTTGTTTAAATGTTTAGGTATTTAATGGTGTGTCGTTTTATAAGTGGAAAATATTTTTCTTTATAAACTAAATTGTTTAAAAATACAAGGATTTATGCTTTTTGAGTGTATATTTTACTTATTTAGGATATAAATAAATTAATTAATTTAATTAGAAAAAAATGAATACAAATTATTTAATTATAATTTGTAACTTTGTTTAAATGGAGAAGAGAGAGAGGGGAGAGAAAGGGGAGAGTATGCCATGAAGGACTCCACTTCATAGATTTCTGACTAAATTTCAAATAATGAGGAAACACAATCATATAACAAAACCCATGAGTGACTAAATACATTCTTTATTACGTGGGTTCCATCCGATCCTAGTTCTGTCTGTGTCACCCTTTCTAGGAGTTTAAGTAAGTTGTAAAAAAGTATAATTTTATTACTTAACGATGATCATAGTATAATTTTAACTGATAAAATATCAAAGATAAAAAATAACGTGTCACATCATATGTTTTAGGCTTTAATACAATTGTATTGTATAGCATATAAAAGCTTTCTCAGTTTCTGGTTGCGATGTTGTTGTTAATTTTTAATGATTTCCAAAAAGTTTCTATAAATCAGCATACGGCATACAAGAAAATAATATAATAAAACTAAATAAAGAGTACGCTTCTATTTGGTATCCTTGAACGTGTTGCAATGATTGAATAATCAATTAGCTGATAATAGTGGGTTTCTTTTTCTTTTTTAAAGATATGGGAACCCCACTAAGTGGAGACTCCGTTGGAATGTTGTAAAATGCAGTCTTCTATTAGTCAATAATAGCCGTGTTATACTTATGTAGAATGAATCATGAATCATTTGTACTTTTACTTAAAGAGTAATTCACCTTTTCCTCTGCTTCTTCGAGGCACCACCAGAGGTTCTTTTCTTATTATCTCTGAACTCTTCTTAATGGTTTACTTTTAAAAGAGCCAAAAGCAACATTTTCAACCCCTTATCACATCTTTGGCTAGTGTAAAACCTATCTCTCCTTTTATTATCTGCGTTCATCTCTTATACCATTAATACATTATATCTAATCTATTGCCATTTAATTAGACTTCTTAAGATGACCATTTATTTTACTATAAGAAAACACATTTATATGTAACATCTATTCTATTAATTTAGATTCTTATTTTTTTTACCTACTGATGAAAGATTACATTTAAGTTGTTTTAATGATCCTACTAAAATTAATATTTATTAAACATCATAATAATAATGATAATAATATCTGTTAAACATTACAATTTTTGAATTGCCTACCTTATCTTAAGGAGATCCTATGAGGATTTGTATAAAGAATATTCCTTAAACAACTAAATGCCAATGTATTATAAATCTTAAATTCCCTAATATTAAAATATATGTCATGATATGTTGCGTTTTATTTCAAAGCTCATATCCATCGTCTAGAATGTAATAGTCGTAATTTTTTCTTTTGTCATTTTGAATTTATTAAATTGCACAACTTAGTTGATTGAATGTTAACAAAACCAAATTTTAATATATATTCACATATAATTTGAATTGGATAGTCTTAGAACTCACTTTATGGATTCAAATATGTGATCTTTTACTTGGAGGATCTCGGGATTTATAGACGTTTTTTTCAAGCATGTATGATTGTGGAGTACTCCACTTTAAATATTTTTCAAATACGTGATATTTTTACACATATTTTCAAATTACATTCTTAATACTGTATGTGAGCTCCTCCATGTACGATATCACATGTTTAAATCTATAAAGTGGAGTACATATTTTCAAATATGTGATATTTCACCTAAATCTAAACATTCTAAATATAAATCTATCCACAAAACTTATTCATATCACGTAACAAATTACATTTTTAAAATCGTATGGCTTCTCTTAAATACATTACTTTTATATTTTAGTTACCTTCAAAATAAAAATTTACATTTTATCAAGTAATATGGTTATTAGATAATTTTTCCGTGCTCATGCACAGATATAAATATTTACAAAGTAAATATATTCTAATGATTTATTACTATTTTATTTTATTTAAATTATTTTATAATTTATATTATAATTAATATGCATGGTCTATTTTAAATAATATTGTGTTAATTTAATTACATGTCTTATTTTGAATATATATTATCATTTTTATTTGTTTATTATTTGGATATATTCGATAACATCTATTTTACTGATTCTTGTCTTACATTTATATATAAATATATTTAGTAAGATTATTATGTTTAAGTTAATATATATTGTTTTGAGAATCAAAGTGCTGATCTATTCAAAGTTACATAAGTGAATACAACAACGATAATACCTCACGCATATATATATATATATAATAACTTAATACCTGTTTTTAAGAGCATGAAATCTAATTTATGATTTCCAAAGTTTTAAAGACTATAAAGACTATTTGATTACACCATTTTCAAATTCATTCAATGAAATATTTTACCAGTGAACCATAACCAGTGAAATTTTATGCGAGCTTAAGAAGTTGCAATCATTTGGATGCAAATTTAAAGAACGATTTTTTACCCCAAGCAAAATATCTTAAATTTGAAATAAAGATTTTCCATCTAATAGCTTGTAACTAAGATACGGGACAAGTGGCGGTAATGGACAACTCACTCATCTAACCGGAAAACAGAACGACATTAGACATGAGAAATAAACTTCCCTCAATAATGGTGTTCTCCGATTGGTTTTATGGTTAAATCTCATATGACTTACATAGTTGTAACAATACCAGAAAGAAAATATAATATCATGTTTTTTTTTCTTTTTTATTTGATAACTGTGGGGATCCGGCGACTGAGGTCAACCGAGTAATCCCACGAAACCCACGGCACTCTACGTATTCTTACGATTTAACGCTAGCTCGGATAGCCACACAAGATTTCAAAGCCGGATCCGTATTGAGGCCAAAGACTCCCTCAAGACCACTAACCCACCACCACATGGTTAATATCATGATGTAAGACATAGTTTTCTTTCGTGTTCAAACTTCATATCGGCTTTTAGGATCGGGATTAAGCATACAATTAGAATCTTCCTATCTCTTGATCCCTCGTTTCAATATCTACGTCGGGACATTAGCATTTCTAACAATTTATGTATTGACGCATATTTATTATGAGGTTATAAACTACAAAAAATGTTATAATAATTTTATCTGGTTTATAAAGATTACAGTTTGATTACACCACATTTATAAAATTACATTCTATCAGAACTTTATTATTATGCAATCAGGGGCGGAGCTAGAGAAAAGTGTTATGGGGGGGGGGGTATGATTGAATTTGTTCAAGTAATAGGGATAGAATTGCAGCAATTGCTAAAAGCAAAAGGGCATAACTAAAGTTATTAAGAAATTTACATATAATTTTGAAAAGTCATCAGGGGCACATGCCCGGACGATGTGGCTTCGCCAATGCAATAGTATATTAGTATTAGATCTTTATTATTATACAACAATATAATAAAGATAGGAAATTAATTATATGACTTGTTTACCACTAAATAATCCAAACTACTCACAAACATCTTTACAAAGCACACTCATTTAGTCTAAGAGAACTTTGCGTTTTCTTTCAGTTATGTTATGTATTATTGCACAAAATACCATAATAAGTTAACTTCCGATTTTTACGTATTTATGTAATGATATATTTTTTGCCAACTTTTTTTGTATGTAGTAGTTTTCGTTAAATATCAAATAGGTTGAAAAATATGTTGGATAATGACGTGGAAGTTTGACTTGGAGAATCAAAGTTTGGAGAAGGTTTGGAGTTATAAGAAGCACGAGCATTATCAAATAAAGTGTTATATGTGAGTTGTTCTATTCCAAGGCCGACCACGCAAGGATACACCACATCAAGCACACATACACACAGACTTTTATATATATAAATTAATCCCCTTCTGGCCTTATGAACACAAGCATTTACAGAGCAAGGTTGATAGCTTAATACACACACACACACACATAAGTGCCGAGTTACGTTTCCTTCATTGGGTTGCTCCATATATTTCCTTTATCTGTTTATCCTCAAAAGCCTTTTGTTAATGAATCGAGACCCTTAATACCGGAATCCAACAAGGTGGGCTAGACGAGATTGAATACATTTTACCCTTGTTCAAAAACTCGGCCGGAGAGCAGATTACTCGACCGAATAAACGTGATGTGGAGGTTGAACGTGGGGAAGTGGGCCAAATCGGATGACTTTTACGCTGGTTGTGTAACAAACGCGTATGACGTAGAAATGAAAATCCGGCCGTGTTATTAATGAATCTGCTAAGCCCAATTTGTTGTTTCTTCCCTAATAATAGCCCAACAAAGTAAGCCTAATGTCCTAACCCAAAATCCTAAACTGAGTCATTAACGTAATCCTAACTTTTCTTTTGTCTTTTCCCGACACGAAACAAAATTTCCATTTTCTTTTGAACTTAAATTTCTTTTTTTTTTCCTGTTCTGAAAACCTCACATCTAACATCATTAGATGTTTATTTGTAAATTATGAAAATGATATTTATACATAAACATATATGCATTATACGTACATATGCGATGGTAAACATAAAAATATAAAAAAATTATCTGCAGATTACTCCTCAATCTTTTTCCACATTTATAGTTGCTCGCTAGGTCGATATGCACGGCACGTGTAGTAGCGTGTAATAAGTGGGACTTATTGAACCAAAAATTTGAAAAAAATTCAAGATTTGAGTAAATCCAAGAAAATCCGAGATTTGAGGAAATTCCAAAAAGATTTGTTACAAATTTTATGGTAGTTTTGAAAAAAAATTCAGAGTTTTTGAAAAAAAAAACATTTTTTAATTTTAAATGATATTTTTATTCTTTAAATTATTAAAATTTGATATTTTATCCTTTTATGAAATATATAAATATATTAGTTTTTAAAATTTTATTTTTTAAATAATTTTTATTTTTATTTCATTTTAAACTGTTTTTTTAAATGTGAAGGAATTTTTATTTTAAAAAACAAAAGTTCAAATACACTCATAAGAGGTGGTATTTCAATTTGTTATTTTTTCACTATAAAATATCATTCAAATCTCATTTGATGGATTTAGTTGACAAAATTCATATTTTACAATAAGATGGAATTTGGGAGAACTTGTACAGATGACTAATCTAATAAACTTAAATTTCATATAAAATTTATAAATGATAGATACAATAAGAAGTGATTTGAGAAAAAAAATAATATCTTCTCAAATCCTTGTTTCAATAAGACCCCCTAAATTTTCGAGCAAAGCATTTTATACAAACAAACCAGTCATTATTCATTTTTTCTTTTTTTTTGTTTAATCTGGAAATATTTCGGACTAAGGTCCAGACTAATTCCTAAGGAGAAGTGCAGTCCACGGATGAACACTCTTTCCGGGTATTCAAATGGGCCGAATTATTAGTCCATATTTGTGTGGCCACAAGTCAGAATAATTTGAGTGACAACTGATTCGAATTCAGATCGCTTAAGATATTAGTCATGTACCACTTGTTAGAATATAGAATATTCTTTGCATAATATCTACAGTTCCTATATACTTGTAAATTGAATTGTAGTCCTGATTTTGTGTAACTGACCTGACTATTTAAAGCCAATGAATATATCGATCCTAGTCAAAGAGTTTCATAAAATTACATGGTATCAGCTCCTCACGCCCAGCTTGAAAGGGCCTTTGGTGTGACTAATATCAAATCTCACATTCCTCTCATTCTCGATCTAGATGACCATATCTATGATGCGTGGCGTGAACTTTTCCACATGCATTGTCTTACCTTTGATGTCTCCGAACATATTGATGGCACTTCAACCCCAACTGGAGACAATGATGCTGCATGGGAAAAGCACGATAGCCTTGTCAAACTTTGGCTCTACGGAACCTTGGCTCCCAAGCTTTTCAGGAGCTCATTCAAGACTGGAGGAACTGCACGAGATGTATGGTTGCACATTGAGAATCAGTTTCGCAATGACAAGGAGGCACGAGCTATCCAACTTGACAACGACTTACGCACCACGAAGATAGGAGACATGACAATTCAAGCGTACTGCTAGAAGCTCAATCACTCTCTGATCTCCTTGCTAACGTCGATGCTCCAGTCTCCGACAGAACCCTGATGATGTATCTTCTTAATGGTCTTAATGAACGTTTTGATAACATTATTAATGTCATCAAACAGCGTGAGCCGTTTCCCTCGTTTGAATCAGCTCAATCCATGCTAGAAATGGAAGAGAAAAGAATAAGCAAACACGTCAAACCACAAGCTGTGAATCCTGATCATGCTTCTTCATCCACCGTTCTCACTGTTGCTGATGAGAAACCACTTAAGACTCAGCATAACCGCAACACTTCAGGATACAACAACACCCGCGGCTCTAGACACAACTCGGGTAACAGATTCATGGGTCGTCATAACAACACGTGCAATCAACAACCTCAGCCATGGCATGCTAACCCCTACTGGACCGGTCCGTTTCAACAATGGCAGTCACCATATCCGTTTTGGGGACCATACATGCTACCAAATCAAAATCAACGCGGTGTACTCGGACCAAGATCACCAACAACGCATCAAGCCAACGTCTCCATATCGGATCAGCAACTCACTTCGGACTTCTCCAACGCCTTCAACACCGTGACGTTGGCGGATCCTTCTGCAGGAGAATGGTACATGGACTCGGGAGCCACCAGTCATATGGCATCTAATGAAGGTATAATCCAGCCCAATCTCATAAAAGATATTGAACATTGTGTTATTGTTGGCAATTCAAGGATTCCAGTAATCTCTTCCGGTAACACTCTTCTAAACACTCCCACTCGATCTCTTTCTCTCAATCGTGTTCTCATTACTCTTCAAATTGTCAAGAATCTCATCTCAGTAAGAAAATTCACCAGAGATAATTTTCGTGTTGTTGAATTTGATCCTATTGGTTTCTCTGTGAAGGATCTCCTCACTCGGAAGGTTCTTCTTCGAAGTAACAGTTCAAGGGATCTTTATTCCATTCTGGCCAGCACTCGTCTTCCTCAATCCTCCACTGCTCTTTTGTCATGTTCGCCAAATCTGTGGCATAAAAGATTGGCGCATCTTAATAAAAATTCGTTGCTTTCTCTTAGATCATCCAACTTGATTTCTTGTAATAATGACAAGTTTGTTTCTTCATGTCAGGCTTGTCAATTGGGCAAACATAATAAACTCTCCTTTTCTCACTCTGAATCCACTACATCAAAACCTTTTCAAATTATTCATTCAGATGTGTGGACTTCTCCAATTCCAAGCATAAGTGGGATAAAGTATTATGTTTTGTTTCTAGATGATCATACCAACTTCTTATGGGTCTTTCCCCTGCGTCGAAAGGGTGAGGTATTCACAAAATTCAAATCTTTCAATTCTTATGTTGAGACTCAGTTCAAAACTCGCATTCAAACTCTTCAATGTGATAATGGGGGTGAGTACAATAACTCAGAATTTCAAAACTTCTTTCTTTCCAAAGGAATTCAAATTCGTTACTCTTGTCCTCACACATCTCAATAAAATGGGAAATCTGAACGTATGATTCGAACAATTAACAATGCTATTCGTTCATTGCTGTTTCAGGCTCATCTTGCTCCTGGTTTTTGGGTAGAAACTTTACATATTGCGGTACACATACTAAATATTATCCCTTCTGTTGCAGTTCAAAACCGCATCCCATTTACCCTTCTTTTCAATAAACCCCCAACTATGACCACCTAAAAACTTTCGGGTACCTATGCTTTCTAAATATAAACTATTCAAACCTTCACAAATTGGCCCCGCGATCAACTCCTTGTCTCTTCCTGGGATATCCTTCTCTTCATAAAGGCTATAGATGCCTAGATCTTAAAACCAGAAAAATAATCATCTCTAGACACGTCTATTTTGACGAATCTGTCTTCCCATGTGCTGCGCCAAAAGCCACTCCCACCGGTTATAAGTTCCTTGAGCTTGAAGAAAATAATTCACCAAACTTCAAATAAATTCTTCAAGCTCCTCAACCCGGTCCTTCTATGACTGTTGCTTCACCACAAAAAGCTTTACAATCTCGAAACACTTCTTCTGAGGTTACCAGCTCTCTGCCTATAGTCCCTGCAATCGAACCAACAAAACACTCGATGCAAACTATAAGCAAAACTGGTGTAAGAAAGCCAAAGAAATAGTTCACATTACTTTCAACTGTTTCACCCATTCCCACATCTCACACAAAAGCCCTATTGGATCCTCACTGGACACCAGCAATGGACGATGAAGTAAATGCCTTTGATGAGACTAGGACTTGGGATTTAGTACCTAGGCCGCCTAACACTAATGTTGTTCGTTCCATGTGGTTGTATAAGCACAAGTTGAATGCAGATGGTACATGGAAAAAGAACAAAGCGCGTTTAGTTGCAAATGGAAAAACACAAGAAGAAGGGATAGACTACAATGAGACCTTTAGTCCAGTGGTCAAATCGGCAACTATACGGACAGTTCTGGATATCAGTCTTGCCCTGGATTGGCCTATACATCAACTATATGTCAAGAATGCTTTCATCCACGACAATCTTGATGAGACCATATACATGACTCAGCCACCGGGTTATGTCAGCAAGCAATTTCCCAATCATGTCTGCAAACTTAACAAAGCGATATATGGCTTGAAACAGGCACCAAGGGCATGGAATTCCAGATTTTCAAACTTTGTGTACTAACCTTGGTTAAACTTGCAGTAAAAGTGATGCATCTCTTTTCATTTTCAATAAGGGAACCAAACGTGCTTACCTACTTCTATATGTCGATGACATCATTCTTATTGCTTCAGACTCTGCCTTCCTCTCTCGCATTGTCTCCAAGCTACAAACAGAGTTCCCTATGTCTGATTCAGGGAAGCTTCATTACTTTCTTGGCATCAAGGCGGAGTTCATACACAGAGGTATCTTTCTTAGCCAAAGTGCTTATGCAGATGACATCATCAACTGTGCAGGCATGAAAGACTGTAAACCTCTCTCCACACCAGTCGACATTCAGTCCAAGCTCTAGGCAACAAAAGGTGATCCAGTACCTGACCCAACGCAATATTGAAGACTTGCAGGCGCACTCCAATACTTAACATTCACCCGTCCGGACATTGCGTATGCAGTTCATCAAATATGCCTTTACATTCATGATCCACGCCTCCCTCATCTTAACGCTCTCAAAAGAATTGTTCGTTATCTGCAAGGAACAAAGAAGTTCGGTCTGCAACTTAACAAAGGCTCCATCTCTGATATAGTGGCTTACACTGATGCGAACTGGGTCGGGTGTCATGATACGAGATGATCCACTTCCGGCTACTGCATTTATCTTGGCTCGAACCTTATATCTTGGTCATCTAAAAGACAACCTACTGTCTCACGCTCGAGCGCTGAAGTCGAGTATAAGGGGGTTGCCAATGTTGTTGCAGAACTTTCATGGGTTAGAAATCTACTGCTTGAGCTTGGCTTTCCGATGCGGAAGGCGTCACTTGTCTACTGTGATAATGTGAGCTCTGTTTACCTTACACGAAATCATGTCCGTCATCAACGAACCAAGCACATCGAGATAGATATACATTTTGTCCGTGAAAAGGTGGCACTTGGACACATCAAGGTTCTCTTTGTTCCATCTTCCCTCCAGTTCGCCGACGTGTTTACCAAGGGACTTCTAACAGCTCTGTTTAAAGACTTCAGAATCAGCCTAACCATTCGGGACCCCGATGATCAAACTGCGGGAGGATGTTAGAATATAGAATATTCTTTGCATAATATCTACAGTTCCTATATACTTGTAAATTGAATTGTAGTTCTGATTTTGTGTAACTGACGTGTCTATTTAAAGCTGATGAATATATCGATCCTGGTCAAGGAGTTTCATAAAATTACACCACTCAATCGCTAACTCGTGGTTCAAATGAGGCATTATTCACGGTGTAACAATGATTAATGACAGTCTGCCAAAAGGATTTCGCTTCAATTCCCGCTCATAGCCCAACCATGCTTTAGGTTCAACACTTTGTTCTAAACTAGATCAAACCATTCCTAAACCATAACGAAGGTCCTATGCATCACATGAATGATATATATATATATATATATATATATATATATATATATCTTTTTTTTTGAACTGATGAATTTGTATATGTCACGTATTTGTTTTAAGTTTCTATGCTTGGGTTTATCTCTTGAAGAACCCTTGTATGTATTCCTTAATTGATTGTGTTCGTAAATTTTTGTGTATATATAATATTCAAACAGTACGTTCTGTTATATAGATCATATTCGAAAGTAATGAAGGTAACAGTTTATATGAAATTATTGTTTAAAGAATCAAACTCGGATTCTGGCGAAATCAATTTATGTAAAGGTGTCATGCAAATATAATATGGTTTTAGCTCTTTATTATCAAAAAATAATATGGTTTTAGCTCTTTATCAAAAAATAATATGGTTTTAGCTCTTTATCAAAAAATAATATGGTTAGTTATAGTGGGCTTAGAAGAGAAACAACACCATACTAAAGAGATACAAACCCCATCACAACCATGGTTACACAAAAACCTCACTGCCACAGAAAGATTTACTTAAGCACAAAATTGTCTTTTATCAAGTGTAACTGGTGCACTCAACCATGGGTTTTCTGATCGTTTACGAGTTGTTGTAACCTGCTATTTGTGACTAATCTGCAACAAGTAAACGAATAACATTTGATCTCATAGATTACATTTGTAACCAGCAACGACATGCATACGAACGAAACTAAAGCATTGCCCCCAAACTATTTTCACTAATCATCTAGTTATGTCTTTTTTAATGTTTTTTTTTCTCTTTTCTAAAAATACATATCTAATCATTTTAAAAAGAAATCATATGTAATATACGAATTTAGTTATGGCTTCGAATAAACAAAGTAAGAGCTTGTTACAAAAAAAAAAAAAAAAAAAAAAACAAAGTAAGAGCCTTTTAAAATAAAACTCGAGAATCGTTGGCAAAGTCGTTCTTCTTCTTCGGTTCGGTGCCATCAACGCCCAGAACTTGGTTACGATCTATCAGCTCTTTAAGGTATGGGATGTGCTGCTTCTCTCCCAGGCAAGTTTCTTCCTCTTCTCTGCTTCTCTGTTTTGTTGAATTTGTCATTGGTGTTCGATTTTAAACGAGAAGAGCTTATTCGCAATACCCTCGAGGCCAATTTCACAAAAGGCCAAACCTTTGTGCTCGAATTAGAATCTTCACGAAATTTAGGGATTGAAATGATGATCATTTGCGTTTTAGGGTTTCCGTGTGAAAAAATTGGAGAAACCAAATGGGTTTTACTGATTCATGAAGATAATGTGTGTTTTGTTTGTTTCAGACAGGAACTCTGGAGGGTTAAACGGTCTTAGCAGCTCAGAGAATGCAGCTCCATCAGATGCTAAGAATCTACGCGTAAAGTTGTGGAGTTTTGTGCTTATTCATCTCGTTGAGACCTCTTTGTTGCTACACTTGTAAAGATAGCTAAGAAAGTTCATTGCTTTAATATGTTTGATGGTTTGCATCTCTGATAACATTGTTTAGGTTTAATTTGTTAGTGATGGGGTGGTAAACCCTCAACTTTCTTTCTCTCCATAGCTTAGTAAAAGGAAGAAACTGTACTGTACTTTCTTTTGGGTCTGTGTTTTGAAACTCGTATGCTACTGAAAGGAAATGACTTCTTTGCTTCCACTCATCTAATGTCTGAATTTGCTTGAATGTAGTTAGTTCTTTTAGGAGACTCTGGTGTGGGTAAAAGCTGCATTGTCCTTCGGTTGGTCCGTGGCGAGTTTGATGCAACATCTAAGGTAAATAAAGCATTATTATCTAATAGACCATGTGGGTGATTGGTTGGGTTGTAAGTATAGAATTTAGCTTTAATTTTTACGTATAACTATATAAATCACCAATCATGCTTTAAATAGTTTTTAAAGCTAAAGTTAAAAAAATAAAAAAAATGACTGCAAAAGCCTTATTTTCTAAAGCAAAAATATATTGTTGTAGCATTGCTGTAGGAATATCTTTCCCTTTTATATTTTTTTCTATTTAATTTCTACAGCTAAATTAGCTACAGCTACATCAAAAAATTTTACACACTAAATTCTACAGTAAAATTTCTACAACTACAATCGAACCAATCGCCCCCCTCTAACACTTTTTGACGCTCAAATGAACGCATGCAATAAAAAAAACCAGTTCAATTGGTTTTCAATAAACCAAATAAAACTACATATACTGTTCACTATAAAATCCCACCAAAGCATCGAAACGATGTCACTTATTTTTCGTTCACAGAATTGGGTAAACTCGCCAAAGAAATGCTTCGTTCCTCTTCTCAAGACCTCGTCCCACATGAGCTTCGAGAAGATGTTGAAAGAAGTGTAGTTAGATTCGCAAAGATCAATCGGGCTTAAAATCTGGATCGATTCATTTTCCTGAATCCCAAAAATTCGTAGATGTCAAGAGGAGACGAACCCATAAATATCAAAACTAATCACGTTGAAAATAAAATCAACTAACAAAATTGAAATTTGAATCGTCTTTCATAAACGAAAGCTTTTGAATATCTTTTTTGACAATCAATACATGACCATATTGAAACAAAATCAACAAACAAAATCGAAATCGAATCGTCTCCCATAAAAGAAAGCTTCTGAAATAAAATTTGTCCCAGATTTTTTTTCACCCGTGAACAGAATCAAAACTTAGGGTTTATGATTGTGTGAGGAATTTTCAAGAGGAAGACGTCATGTACAGAAGACCTAAATTGAGTTTAGTTCAGTACCTTTAAAAATGAAACTAACAGCCCATTAGAGAAGCAACGATCGATCGATCGATTGAGAGAGAGAAAAAGAGAGACCTGGCGCAATACATACGTGTGATGAGACCTTTTTGTCTTTTTTTCCCGGCTACCAATATTCTCCATAGGAAAAGGAGTGAAAGCATGGACAAATCCCTCTTTTATGCTAGTTGTTTTATTTTAATACATTTATTACCTTTTGAGTTATTGTACATTTTTCCTTATTTGGTATCAAAATCAATTCATCTATTTTCGGTATTGTATAAACTATATTCAACTAGGGTAAACCCGCCCTGCGGATGATGCAAATGAAAAATAAAACAAAATTTTAAATTTCTATATACATTTAAAATATTTAACCTTCAATAAAAGGGACCAGTTGTTCTCGTTGTTTTTGTTAGTAATATAAATTCATCTAACTAATAACAAAATTTTCTTTTGTTAATCAGTATAGTTATTTTCGTTATAATGTTTGCTTTAACTTAATTAAATAATTAATAAAATAAGTTATTCAAAATTATAGTTGAAGTTAAATACATAACAATTAATTATTTATCTCCCTTATCCATTTATACATGTTTTATAATCCATTGATAATTTTATATCTTCTTATACATTCTCTTCCAAATCAACAGGTTTAGATAATGGAAAAAGTGAAGTGATGTAAAATTTTTTTTTTTTTAAATAAGCTAGATTGTATAATAATTTAATAGTGATCGTCACTATATAAAAATATTTATACTTATTATTTTCTCAAATAAACTATATCATCTACACAAATTAGGATTTTAAAAAAAAATATTACTATTAATTTTAATTATAATTAATTATTTTCTTTATTTTTATCTAATTCCCTTAGAAATATAATCTTCCTTGCGCAGAATTTAGTTATTTGTTTGGAATATTTGTTTGAGGATATTAATTTTTATTTTTATGTCTTTTGTTTGAAATTTTTAATTTATAAAATTTGATTATATTACTTATGAATTTTTATACAAGCACTTTTGTTTTTATATATTTTTTTCTATTTTTATTGGTCTTTAGTTCGCACAGTGTAATTATATATTTTCTATTTTCATATCATTACTGAAAGTATAATTAACCTTTTTAATTTAATAAAATATTTTATATTTTCTGGATACAATAACATTTTATATTTTGATATATTACGAAAATTATTTCTTTATTTGTTTGAAGTAGTAAATGGTGCTTTTAATAACAAATCATATATATTACCATGAATTTTTCAAATGAAAATATTAAAATACTTTATTTATTCTCTATTATATGTAACATTAACTTTAATTAAAAATTCTTTTACTATTATAGATTATCAACTTGTTTGATCATTAAATTATAAAAAATAATTGTTTCTTTGTCTTAAGATTATTGATTTAGAGGGTACAAAATAACTGATGTATTGTGACAAAAGGTTACCTTTAATTGTGGATGCAGTATCAAAACATAATATTGACTTTACCATTAGAAATATTCACTTATGTTTAAATGTGGTATATATTACTATATTTCAATTCCAATAAAATCATATTATCTAAATAAATAATTATGAATTTCAAGATAAGTGTTATTGCTTTATTTACATATTTTTAGTTTTACTTGATTTATTACAGTTAGTGTATTTATTATATGTTAACAATCTACTACATTAGATTTAATTAGTTTTTTTTGCTTATTAGATATTCTTATTTTATTTAAAAGTAATTATAAATTATAAGTATACAATGTTGAAAGTATACTATAAATTTAGATTAAACAACTTTAGTCATCAAAGTCATTCTGTTAAACTGAAATTTTGAATTTTATATAATTGTATTATTAATAAACTTATTAATCTTTATTTATAAATGAAGTTTATAAAAAGTCTTTCACTAATCCTTATTTTAATAAAAATAAGTTTATAAATAGAAATATACATTCACAAAATTGTCGTTATATGATTTTCAATCCAATAAATTTGATGTATTATAAATCCTTAATTATAATAAGTTATGCTTTTTTGGTTTATGTTATAAAATGATAAATAAATTTTCATATTATTTTTAATTAATTCAATGTATCTAAATTACCAAAGATGATATATAACATTTCATATTCATCTCAAACCAAGTTAGTTACATATATAGTTTAAATGAAATATTAAAATTATATGACATACATGTTGATAATAATAAATAATATTGATTAGGGAATTTATATTTATGGGTGATGTGTTGCTACGACGTTTGGTTGAAAAATAAGATTAAGAGGTGCAATGTTTTCTGTATTTTTGAAAAAGTTATGATTGATGTGTTAATTTATGGTATTTTGCTTCATGATGTGGATCTTAATGAAAGAGAGTGTTTTTTCATGTAAAATCTAAATTTTAGATGTTAATTTCGAAATCCAAGTATGGTTAATCATTTGACATACAAAAAGAATGTTTAATCTAGTTGTAAATGTCCAAGCATAATCTAAAACATTACATATATTGACATAAACCAGGAAATGGGCTTTATATGACTCGTAGAACTTATATAATATAAGACCCATACGTGACGTAAATGGTCCATAAGTTGATTTGTTTACGTTTTTATTTAAAACATTTTCTTAAATTTCCTAAAACTAAATCAAATTAAAGAGAAAATGTCATCAACTCGAATCTTATCATCTTCCGTTCTCTCAATCTTCAGCATTGTGACTCCAATCAGACTTTCCCGTTTATCACCGTCACAGAGCATCACGTTATCAACTATAATCGCCAGGTCTCTTTTCTGACTAACCTAGGATCTATCAGGCTAGCACTTCATAGTTGGTACTCGTCACAGTCGCACAATCCACTTCGTCTTCAACGCCGGCGTCGAAAAACCTAATTTCAGATCTTCTTGCAGTTGTCCACTGGCTACCACCTCCCTTCCATGTATTTCCCTAGCCGCCTTCGATCTCCACAGCGGCGGTCGTCGGATATTTTTCTCTCATCCATGTCCGGAGACAACGAAGAAATCGTCAGTGATGCTCAATGAAGTGCTGGTTGCTTAGAATGGCAAGAGTTATGTCACCAGCTCAGCCAAACTTCATCTGAAAATTCAGCTATGACGATGTAGCCTGGATCTTCTCAAGAACACCATTTATTTAAATCAATGAAGAATGGGATGCAGACTGCAGTGGTGAGAGTTATGGAATTAGACATCCGTATTTATAGGTACAATTCTGAAAAATGCAAAGACGGTGGAATTAGATAATTTAATGCGAAATCGCAAGAGGTATAAGTTTAGGGTCGTAATTATGAAGCTTTATTAGATCAATTGAATTAAGCGTTTCAATGGTGTTTTCAAAGAGTCTGTAGAAGATAGAGCATGCGAATGGACGATTAATGACATACGTGTTGGCCGATCATTATTGGTGTTGAAAGAATGTTTAATTGGATCTTGCTCGAGTATACGACCCATAAATAAAAATAGTGTTTGTAGAACATTTTAAGGCCAAAAAAATGAACATGACATGTGGCAACTTCTCTTTACACTATTTGATGAGGTAGCTTAAGGGGAAGAGAGACAAAGTCTACTTTATATATATATACTAGCATAAACCCGCCCTACGGGCGGGCGATTAAATAAACTACTAATCAATTTATTTTAATATTTAATTTACTTTCATTACAATAGCAATAATGTATTTAATTATTTACAACATTTTTAACTATTTATTTTACTATTCATTTAGAAATTATGTACTTGCTTAACTATAATAGAATATTTTAAATATAATTATTTATTTTCTCTCAATGTTTATTTTGGTTAGTTATATCAATAAGTCACAAAAATTACTTTACTTTCTCTTGATAGAAGTAAAGTTTTTCAAATGACCTATTAGGACTTTTTGTTTAATATATTTGCTAGTGCAACTGTAATTAAACTTTAGTGTTTGAGATCATCTATATAGTCCATTTACAAAGAATCAAATGAAATCAATATATTCAATCTTAAACATGCTTACATGTTGTAAGTAGAGAAATTATTTTAGTGACGTGTCGTTGCATGAGATTTTCATAATTGTTTTATCTTTTTGTCTATCATTGCCATCCTTTAAATTTATCATTATTTTCTTAAATTTATTTGTTGCAAAAAAATATTTTCATTTATTTTAACACTTATTTTTAGTTTAATATTTTTTTATTATGTGTGTCTTAAATATTTTTTATAAGTTTGTTAAACTTTTTCTAGTTTGAAAAGTTTAGTTATATTATATGTATTTATCTTTATTTTGTATATCATTTTGTTTACAATGATTAAAATGAAACTAACATATCTATAGATATAATCTTGGATCTCGGTGAAGGGGAAGACAGAAGTGAAGGCTTTATGAGTTCCTATTGAATTTTCACATAATCGATTTAAGGGGCCAAAAGTAATTGTTGATACTTTTCGTTTTATATAATATAATAGGTCTGAGTATTTCTGGTCAAACTTGTCAGCTCTTTATATAAAGAATATTAAAGTCATGAAACTAACATTGAGTGATCAAAAGAAATTTAACAGCAACTTGTCGCCTTGTCCTTAATCTATTTGATGATATGGCATAAGGAAAAATGATAAAAATGTTATATATATATATAAAGATTACGGGAAGTCCCCGTTTCGTGCGGAATTTGATATTTTATCAAAAGAAATTGAAATTTGTTTGTAAGTGTATTGGAAAACAATTACACTTAATCCTCACTATAAGTGTCATTTCGTTAATTAGTAAAAGAAATAATTTTTGGTTAACTAATATAAACAACTTTATATTTCTTAGTAATGAAGACAAAACTGAAATCAAGCAAACTAAAAGTTTAAAGATAATAATTATAGGAATAAGCGACTATACTTACAAAGACATTACATTTTAAAATATTTGGAGAATAAGAATTTGAATAGTTTACAAAATGTGTCTTGTAAATTTATATCTTCTCGTATTGATCTGTACAAACATGTGTCTTTAGTTACACGTATTTTAAATTGATTTGACCATGCTTTTGAGGAATTTTTTTACTTTCGTGTTAACGGTTTATGTCCTTTCAGAGCTGAGCTTCCTCTTTTTCTATTTGATATTTTATCATTATTTCAAATTAAGTATGCAACTTGAAAACCTAATACTAATTGTTAATATTTATAAATATACATGTTTCTTTTTTGAATTTGGCATAAATTATTATAATTAATGTGAAAGTAAACCACGTTATTCGAAGTTATTAAAGAGAATTTATTGATAATATATAACAAATTACTATATATTATCACTAAATTTTGATAGTTTTATTTTATTTATTAATATTCTGATAGTACTTAAAATTAATTATGTATATATAATGCTAAACGTATCATTAAGTTTTTTAAAAAGATAAAACTTATAGCTTACCATAAATATATTATCAGAACTAATTTATTAATTATTATTAATAATAAATTATGTTGTGTTTTGTTTATGATACAAAATGATAATGACTGTTCGTATTAATTTTAGTTTAATTACATGTATCTAAATTAAAACTTATGTATGACTGTTCATGTTCTTTTCAGTTTATTTACATGTTTTAAAATTAGAAATTATGTATAATTTTTAATATTTATTTAAAATCAATTTATATATATTAAAAGAAATACTAAAGTAGTATATATGTAACTGTAGATAATAACATTTCAAACTAATATAAATTCTTGAAAATTTTAAATTGTAAGTATATTTGTATAACCAAAATTTTAAATATTATCTTCTGTTAAATTATGTCAAATAATTATTTATAATTTAAAATTACAATTGATTTGTTTTTAATTTGCTTTAATTATAATTATTTATGGACTATTTAATATTGTATAATATATAGATAATAATACTAAAAATAGTAAAATAATGTATATATAACTGTAGATAATAATAATTATCAACAAAATAATTAATTTCTTGACAATTTAAAATTGTAAGTGCATTTATCTGGCTAAAATTATTAATATTATCATATGTTAAATTATGTTAAAATAATTATTTATAATTTAAAATCTAAAACTGATTTGTGTTTAATTAGCTTTAATTAGTGGACTATCTAATATTGTGTAAATATATATAGTTTAAATAATAATAATTTAAAAAATTTAGGACTATTCATTAATATTTTAAAAAATTATGCTTATGTGTCAAGCTTATAGAGACTTAATTGATGAGGTGTCACCATGAGAAGAGAGACAAACTCTTCTTTATATATATAGATAGATGATATATATATTTCTAATAACACATAGCCAAAACAGAAAATATTCTAGCAAAATTATTAATTAATTAATGGTTACTAATTCAGTAGTACAAGTTAGTAAATATTAAAATTAAGTAAGGGTTAATTTCAAAAGTATTTCAATTTTAATTAATAGATAAACAGTGTTTAGGAATCTATAACTGAGAATTGACTAACTTTAAGTTAAACTAGTCGAAGAAAACTACTATACATTCTTTTTTACTTGCCAAAGTCCAACTTTTGTTTCCTTTTTTCTTTGTTTAAGTCTAACTATATACTTATATTATATGGAATACTGATCTATTTCTTCTTCAAAACTTTTTTATATAACATTACATCTACACAAATTTTGTTCAATTATTCACCAAATGAAATTATAAAATTTCGACAACTATATCAAAATAAAGATTACTATTTATATTGTATTACTTTAATTAAATTATCATTCATCTTTTATAAAAGACAAATCTCTCAAATAACCCCTTTTGAAGTTTTTGTCACAAATATAGCCTTCAAGAACAAAAATGACAAAACTAACCTTTTTCTATTTTCAAAAAATTAATTTTTATATTATTTTTTTTTTAATTTTAAACCTCACCCCCAAAACCCCACCCCATAACTCTAAACCCTAAGTCTAGATTAGTTAACCCAAAGGGTATAAATGTATATTAGTCATTTTGTTAACCCTCTAATAAAGGTTATTTAGGTCATTTTTCTTCTTAAAGGCTATTTTTGTGACAAAAATTTTTTTATGGTTATCTCAGGGTATTCCTCTTTATTAAAATAAAATAAAATATATTAAAATGAAATAAAATTAAAACTAAACTAAAAATCATCTAGTTATGAGCTTTTGGTTTTAAGTTTTATTTTCTATTGTAAATTTTGATTTTGGCCCTTTGTTTTATTTTATTTTATATCGGTTTTGGTGTTTGATGAATTTTTGTATTTAGTGAATTCTCAGTTTATTTTCATTGGGCCCAAACCTCTTTCGGTTTAAAACATTAAGTGGCACATTAAGTAAACTCAAATTCTTTTGGTAGATTAGATGATAGAATTTGGGTCTTACAAATTTTGTTGGTTTGTGATTATGAATGATATAATGGAATCTAAGTTATGTAAATATTGACTTTGGTACGACGGTACTGCAGAAACATGAATCATTTCATTATCAAAAGTGTTTAATAACCCCACCACCACCTTTAGTTGATATTATTTTAATGAAAGAAGAAAAGATAGAAATAAAAAAACAGCATCCCAGCAAAGTGGCGCTAGTCTCTAAAAACACGAGCCATGAAGCAGACAAAAGCAACAATGATGAGCATAATGATCGCAAAGTAAGGTTCTAACATTGGCATCGAAGGCAGGTAGCCTGAGATGACGACAAGAGCAAAGGAGAGACGGATCATAACGACAGCCATTTCTGGGCTTGTGTTGTAAACGGCGAAGCGTGCAAGGAGAAGGATTGAGATAGCAAACTGATTCAAACCACACTGAAGGTGGATGCTTGTACTAAGCGCCGGGCGTTGAGCCCACGCGCCTGTCGTGCTCAACCCTGACATGAGAAAGTAGTTTAAAATGCATTTACTTAGATCATCGATCCTGTGAAGATCATTTGGATCATGGGCGCCGCCTTCACTGTCCAAGAAAGTAGTTAGAGGAAGAAGTGATGGTTGAGTTTGGTGTCGGATTCGATGGCCCGGGTTGGCCTGACTTGGGTAATGTGGAGACTGGTGGGGTTGAGTTGAGCACGAAGAGGAACCATGCGTTGTAATCTTAGTATACGGCGGCTTGAGCGGAGAAGTCCTCACCGGAGATGGAGTAGAAGACTGCGACCACATAGGCTCCTTCCCCTCCCGATGCGTGGATCGTGTCGGCTGAGAAACGATGTTGTGTCGTCCTTGAGGAGACGGAACAGGGTTGGGGGGATGAATCCCCTCTTCCGTGTGTTTCTGTCTACTTGGGGACCTTGCAGCCGTCAATGGTGGAGACTTATTCTCCTGGTCAACGACGTTGTTGTCCTTTTCTCCCTGAGGTACGTGGCTAGAAAAATGCTCGCTGGTGAGAGACATGAAGCCTGAACATCGAGGTTGGTGCTCGCCGGCGGGGAACAAGACGGGGTTGAGTTTAGATCACCATCCTCTAGAGGTGTGACCTGGTTGTTGGTTTGTATTGGTAGGTTTAAGGAAGGGTTTTCATTGATAGGAGTTGATGGTGGTGTTGATGGTGGTGTTGATCTGACTGAAAAGGAGCTGGGGACTGAAATGATGTGGAGGACTAAGATAGCAGGGATCATCATAGCTAGGGCCTAGAGAGTAATAATCTTGTAAATATGTAAGTGGTGGTGGTAGATAGACCTTTTTTTTATAGCCAATGTTACGACCTTTTAATATTAATATGATTTTAATATTCTAACTTTAAAATATTTTTAATATTTTTAATATGATAAAACAATAAATCTATCAATATGATTTTAATATTCTAACTTTAAAATATTTTTTACTAAGTTAAAAACTAATATTATGTAGAGGATTGATTTTATTGTATCTTTTAGATAAATAATTGCTACCTAAACAAAAGATACAATACCACATAGCTAGATCTTCAAACAAAAATTGTATAAAAATTTATTCTAACTATATAATTCACATAACAAGATCCATGAACTAATATGTGTTATAGTGTTAACACAATAACCATCCTTCTTATAGCTAAAACAATATCTGAGAACTGAAATCTAACTAAATGTGATAAGAAATCCAAACTATTAAAATGGACTATAATACACATATAAAAGATCAAAACTGTTTGCGAAGGAAAAGATTTTTAATTTTGTATAAGAATAAATTTAGATACACAGTTATTTTTTTGCTCTATGGTCCACAAACTTTTCTTTCACGAAAAGTAAATTTTTTGATTAATTTTAAATAAAGTTTTATGTGTATTGAGATTGAAATTGACCACGATCGTGGGCACATTCGTACCTTACATGTCTATAAGAGGAGAGGAGACAAAGAGAACATGCGATGGAGCCTACATAGATTGCCTTTTGCTTTTCTAAAATTCAATATTTGAAGCTTGAAAAAATAATGAAAAGTTATAGTGAAAAAATAGAACTTATCCCTGAAAAGAGAAGATAGAACATGAGAAATTGAGAACTAAGAGGATCTTTAACCTAGAACCTCTTAGAGAGGTTCTTATTTTTTTTTATTTTTTTTTAAACATAGGTTGGTTTAGTAATCTAACTTTCAACAAACTAAGTTGATTTGAGAAAAAATCATTGAAGCGTCGCTTTGCTCGCCTTAGGAACTACGAGTATAGCGACAATAGTGACTGCTTTGTACACCTCGCCTAGCCTTGGGATCTTGAACCGATAAAGACATCGCTAGACCTCGCCAAGCGCCAGGGCAAGGTTAGCGCTCGCTATTTAAAACTCAGGTTGTGGCCTAACCCTACTATTAGATTTCCTTCTACTAAAATAGAACTTCAAAAAAGTTTATCAAACATAATTTTTCTATTGCAAATTTCTCATCGTTCTCCATTTTTTTTTTAATTTTCTCTTATAAATAATTTATAATTTCTCAAATATTTTTAAATTTTTGGTAAAACGATTTTGTAAGCTATGGTTTTCAATTTTATAAATGTTTTCTTAATCTTTATAAATTATTTATAAAAATTGTATGAACTTTTTAAAATATTAATAGTTATTATATATATATATAACTCTGATTTTATGTAAAATATAAAATTATTATATTTCTTTCTATATACAAATTTCGTTCATTATATTATATAGTTTATAAAAAAAGATTGATCAAACATTATTACTCTTTTAATAATTTCAACAGTTATTTACCTTAAATAATTTTTTGTAAATTATTTAGATTATGGGCAAGTGACATTAGTTTGTTCTGGAATTACTTTTTATTTATTTTTTAATCTAACTAAAATAAATAAAAATTAGAAAACATCGACCAATCAAATTATAACTTTTTTTTTAAGTTTCACCAATGATCGACATGTAAAAAATCATTTAATTGACTTCTAATTTAATAAATAATTTATATTTTTTATAAATAACTTATATGCTACTATAAATAATTTTTATAAATTGATTTTGTAACGCTATATTTGCGCATGTCCAAACCATCACCGTATTACATTAAATAAACAGTACAATGTACTACCGAACAACGTATATACAAGCGTATCAGTCGTATTTTAGAACACTAATTCTGGTGTTTAGTATTTAGGTGATATATAATGTGGTTAAAGTGTTATTTTCAGTTTTATTATATTTTAGATGTCATTTTTATCTAAAGTTTGTTGAGCAATACAAAATTTATGAATATAAATTTATTTTAAAATGTTAAATATCTTTAGCATTTGGACATGAAAAAAAATATTTTTAAAAAACAAACTGTAAATATTCATCTATGAACATGTTATGTTTTTAAAAATGTTGCAATAAAGAAAAAATCATAAATAAAGTTCCAATAATATTTTAATTATTGTAAAACTTATGTGATTTAAGTTTATTTTATATTGTGTCTCTCTAAGATATATCTTTATGGTATTAGTATTTAGAACTTGTTTATGTTTTATTGTTATAATTAAATTATAGTTATATACAAATAGAATACTGTGAGAACAATAATTAGATAATTATTTATTTGATTTTATGCATTAGTTTATTTTCTTAGTAATGAAAATAGACCAATCGATTGTTAGTTCATTTCTTATTGGTCTAAATATTTTGTATTGTAACAAAATAGTCCGTAAATATTAAAAACAATTTTATAAAACTATAAATATATCAATATAATTTAAATATTCTAACTTTCAAATATTTTTAATAAGTTAAAAACTAATATTATGTAGAGGATTGATTTTATTGTATCTTTTGGATAATAATTGCTACATAAACGACATATACAATACCACATAGCTACGAACATCTTCAAACAAAAAGTGAATCAAAATTACGCTAACTATATAATATAACAAGATCCATGATCTAATATGTGTTATATTCTTTACACAACAACCATGAACTAATATATGTTATACTAGTGGTCGGTCCGCGCTACGCGCGGAATATGATGTATTTTTTTGTTCGAATTAGATTTTCTTTTGTAAGAAATTTTTGTTTATTTATTGTACCATATAGATGTGATGTACATTTTTGTGTGTTTGTAGGTATTTCCTATTTTTGTTTTTTTCATCATCAATATTCATTGTGTTATAAACTTGATGTTATGTGGGTATTTTAAAATTTTGTTAAGTTAGATTTTCATTTTGTGGGTTGAAAAGTTGTGGAACCTAATTGTGATGTTTATTTATGCCATTTGGTGTTTTGGTTGCAAGATGTGTTCTTTTTTGTGCTTCAGAAATAAAATTTTCATACGTTTAGGATTTCTGTTATTTGTGAGAAAAAAAGTTTTTTCATATTAGAAAAAATAGAAAAAAAAACATTTCATTTTTTCCGTATATCTTCTTCTTCGGTTCTTGTATACATGTATTTGGTTACATCATCAAATGTAATGTGGCAAAATCTGCGACCTCTTTACATTCTTTAAGACTCAGATGAAATGTAATCTGAAAAAATTACATTGGCTGATGACTCTTTCAAGAGTAGCTTATTTCTTCCACCTCTTCCAACCACTCTCCATTTTTGAGAGAATTTTCACAAAGCTAGCATGTAATATAAACAAAGTATTACTAAACGAAATAATCTTTTTTATTTATTAACTGCAGCAAAATTAAATTGCATCAAGCAAAAGCATTAAAAGAAAAGAACAATATGAACATGGATTTCAAGAAGGTTGCTAAGACAATTTAAGTGGAAAATCTTGCTCATGTTTTATATCTTAATATTGACATCATTTGTTTAGGATGCCATAAAAATAATGAATGCAAATACTAAAAAGTTGAGCTTCTAAAACTTTCAATATTGGGACTTGAGCTTTCTGAATGACTGTAAGTCGTAACTATTATTAACAGTATATTTCTTATATAACAATAAATTTTTGAAAACCATATTTTTAAATACCAAGAAAGATTTACTGGTATATAGTGACTTTGATATATAATATTGTTCTATCTCTTACTTAATTGACTAACTTCTAAATTTCATATCTTTACCTTTTGATATTTTCAAGATAGGTTGTATTTAGGAATTACTTTACATTATGCGTGTTAATTCTGGAAGTATATATTTTGAAGTCTCATAATGCCTTTTTATGTATTTGTATATATAAATTACTGTACTCAATGGTTTATCCTTTTATTCACGATCGCTTGTTTGTTCATTTTTGTTACTGTTCGGTACAGCCGTATAGCTACAATGGGTTTCATGGAACCTTTAATGCCTGCCTTACATCGTGTGTACATAACCCAAAGTTCTAATTATAAAACGCTCTTGCAAGCTTTATAAGGGGTTACCATGAGGGGTGCAACAAATAAAGCAGAGCAAAGAAGAATCTCAAGTCCTAAGATCATGAATCCGACAACTCTAAAAGAACTACCTGACCTTTACTTGTTAGCTACAAAGTAGGATTCATTAGGTGAATGTGGAGTATATACTCTCTTAATGCTTTATTCATCTCTTCCTAATTTTCTTAGAATTTTATCATCTCCATAACCCTCTCGGATAATCTCTTCCTAATTTTCTTAGAATTTTATCATCTCCATAACCCTCGCGGATAATCTCTTCCTTGCGTAGCAAACTTTAAAAATGATTTAATACTATATATTATATGTACTGAATATAGGTTCTGATGAGTACTCCGACGCAAGTATGTGGATATAACAGAAGTACAACACCCTAGAAAGTGGATGTACATGTTATAATTCTTATAAAATATTTATCTGCATGTGTGTTGTGTGAAAGCACCCATTGATGTGAAAGATAATATGTTATTGGATACTCTGATTTGTATAATATAGTTGGATGTTTTTTAGTTAATTAACATGAGCAATCAGAAAGAATCAGATCAAGAAACTGGCGAGCTCGAAGAGGAATTTCTTCATCTCCTCCTTCCCTATAGAAGACGCATTCATCAATTAATATCAGATGATTCCCCTATTTGGACAACACAAAAACACACTCTCAAAATATTATTAACAATTTTTTTTTGCTGTTGGTTCCTAAACCCAAATGTTCAAATTTTGGGGAAGGTGGTTGGCTTATCCGGTAAACACATTGAGACAAAGGGTCGAATCAATGAGCAGCAGAGAAGATGCACTATGCAAACTTGTAAAATATGTCCTTGGCTTTCAGATTGATATTTAAACATCTAACTGGTTGAAACAATTGTTGAATGTATTACAACAGAGCACTGACTTGGCGTGGAAGCCATGACTTTGCTACCCAAGGTGATTCCCAAATACTGAAAAAGACTGTCCCAGGATACGCACCTTATAAAAAGAAAGTGAAGCAGAGTCATTAAACAAATATTCTAAAGCTGTAACTTCAGGGATTCAGTCACATAAACGAATGTACATAGGTTTGAAAGTGACAACCAGGAACCAACACAAAAATAGCGTAAAAATTTTCCTGAACATGATCGCCGCAAAAGTTCTCAAAGAACTTTCGTGTGACCAATACTTCCCCAGCGGCTTGCTGGTAACTCTTTGGAGCAACCCTTTGAATTAACCCCGTGAAAAAATCAGATACCTGATAGTGTGTATATAACCAAAACAATAATAACCAACCAGTAGCTTAGTACGCAAATTATTTAAGATATCTGAGTTTTGAACTCAACAGTCAAGACTCGAGATTCAATAAATTAAAGCATAAGTAACATTAGGTAAGGCCAGCATTAGAGCTACCTTTGTCGAGATTCCATATAAAATGTATCTGTAGAAAGGATGAGCATAGGTTTTAGTATATTCAAAGACACAAATGAGAAAAAAAAAGCAACAGAAACAGATCATATTCATAAGATTCTTAAAAGAAACCAACCTCTCAGGAGAGGTGGAAGGGTTATGCAAGCCATGTTTAGGACACTGTGATAAGCTCTCAACAAATGGCTGCAACGAAGAACAAATGAAACATAAAATTAGAGTTATGACCGATATCAACTTGATGTATGATTCTAAGCCAGAGTTTAAAAAAAAAAAAAAAACTAAGACTATTATGAGTTTAAGAGCGAAAAAACTGAGAATCAATGAAGAGCATATTGATAACGATCAACTCGCCACTGCCTTATACGTTTCTGGCTTCCCAGAATCTGATCAGCCGGACCTCCATAATGGAAGAACAACGGATGCGGACTTTCAAATCAGCAAGTAGAACAGAGGAGTAAGAAACTATACTGAGAAATAAATTTCTATTGCTATTGGAATTGTGAAGATGATTCTCAAGGGATGAGGTCTTACCTCTTTATATGTGGAGACACACTGCTTGGAAGAGGGGCTATAATCATTGAATGAGTGACTGGTCACTGAAGAGTTAAGAACTCGTTAATGGAGTTGAATCGATACATCTTGTAACGTCTGTGAGGAGATGAACTGATACCGATGCACACGAACCGACATAGATGAGACGATTATAGACTGAGACTCCTCTCTGATACTGTCATAACTTCTATTGATGCTAGACCTAATCAGTTTACGCAGGGGAGGATGAGCCCTCGGGAAGAATGGCAGCTACACATCTAGAGAGATAAGGCTCTACACGGGCCAAGATTTTTTCACTTTCGGCCAGAAAATTATTCTAAACCCACACTCGTCCAAGCCCATCACACGTTCTAACTCCATGTGAAACATTAAAAAAAAAGACGATTGGTAATGAGTGAGACACGTGGCAGAATTTGCCCCTTCTCTAAAAGTGATGTGGCTCTCTAAGGAGAAAGATAAGTCTATTTTATTGTTATAGATTGTTAACACAACAACCATTCTTCTTATAGCTGAAAAAATATGTGGCGAACTGAAATCTAACTAAGAGGTTGATTGTTTGGAGATTATGGACTAGTTTTTGGTTTTTGTTTTTCCAAAAATCATTTTCAATCCAATCAAGATTTTAAAAGAATAGATTTCCTAAAATGTAGGAAAACTAGTTTTTGCAAATAACTGTTTATTCAACACAAAAACCAAAAACTAAATTTTCAGGGTTTTTGTAGAGTTACGTTGTTTTTTCAATTTGTTTTTGTGAAAAAAAATATTTTTATTATATTTTTGCATTAATAGAAAAAAATTAATATACTATAAGCAAAAAGAGATTAGTAAGACTCATTTGCTTAAAGTAATATGAAAATAATTTATATTAAAAATATATTCTTAAAACTTGTCAATTTAATTAAATTAAATTATTGTTATTTTTGTTTAAAAATTAACTTCTAAGTTATTCTTTTTAAAATATCAAACCAAAGATCGTCAATTAAATTATATCAAAACCAAAATTATGAAAGAAATTTAAAAATTCAGAACTCAAAATATATTTAAATAATTTTATACAATTTATTAAACTCATATAGTTTACCAAAATTATAAAATATAATTAAATTACATTTAGTATGTTTAAACAATAAACTAACTATCAATTGTAAACTATTTAATATGTCTGGAATTAAATATTAATTTTAAAATCTAAAAATTTCTTTATGTTTTTATAATATTTGAATTAAAGAACAATTTTAAAATAAATTTAATTTTTATTTTGTTTTAAATTTTAAATTTTAATTATGTATTGTCATTTTAACTGAATTAGTTATGTATTGTTATTTATATATGAATTGTGGTCGTCTATTTAATTTGCATTATTTTTATTTTAAAATAATTTATTGAATAAATAAATGTATTTTAAGTAGCATTATTTGTTTATTTGTTGTTTTCCTAGTAAATAACATTTTTATTATTTTTTATTTAAAATTCAAACATAATTTATTAATAAAATAATATAAAATTTAAAATTTAAAACTAAAAACTCTATATTCAAGTTTTTAGAAATTTAAATAGAAAAAAAAATTGTTACTTTTAAACAAAAATCAAAAGATAGATACTAAAATCACCATTCGTGTTTTTCTAAAAACTAAAATCTAATGCAAAATCAAAAACCAAAAACTAAAAAATAGAATCTAGAAACTAAAAACTAAAATGATGATGATGGTGTTAAAAACAAAACATATAATATTTCATGGATGTTATCATGTGAATCATAGAATCAGTTGGGTTTTGATATAAGTATTAAAATTGTTTAAATGTTTAGGTATTTAATGGTGTGTCGTTTTATAAGTGGAAAATATTATTCTTTATAAACTAAATTATTTAAAAATACAAGGATTATGCTTTTTGAGTGTATATTTTACTTATTTAGGATGTAAATAAATTAATTTATTTAATTAGAAAAAATGAATACAACTTATTTAATTATAATTTGTAACTTTGTTTAAATGTTACGGGTTCGTTTTTTTTTGATCAAACAATGTTACGGATTCGTTAAAACAGCAGGGATACATAGGGCTGGGCATTTTATCCGTTAAATTTTATTCGATTCGTTATTCGTTTTGATTCGAACCGAAAAATCCGGATATACGTAAGTTGTCGAAGCAAAGCAAATACTAAATGTTAATATTCGTTAGAAAGGAAGCGAACCACAAATACTAAAAAATTTAGAGCCAGATATCCGATCCGCTCCCGCATTATACAAATATATGTATATTTACAAATAAATATAGAATTTTATATGTATAATTTTATATTATTATTATTTTAACATATTATTTTATTAATTTTATTTAAATTTTACTTATAATTTTTCTTATAAAATCATTAATTATCTAAAATTTTGTGTGTTTATAAGAAAATTTGATTAATTTTAGAATATATGGAACATATAGTTTCATTATTTTTTATTTTATATTATGTAAAAATACTTTTTTAAAAACAAGTTTGTGTAGTTTTTTAAATTTAGTTGTATTAAATAAAGTAGATGAGATATCCGTAAATATCCGTAAATATCCGTAAATATTCGCAAATACTTAAAAAATCCGGATATCCGTAAATATCCGCAAATATTCGCAAATACTTAAAAAATCTGGATATCCGTATTTTTTCGAAGCAAAGCAAATCGAAAAATCAGATATCCGTAAGATCCGAAGCAAATCACAAATACTGAAAATTATCGTGTTATTTGATCCTTGCCCACCCCTAGGGATACATGAGAAGAGAGAGAGGGGAGAGAAAGGGGAGAATATCTCCACTTATAGATTTCTGACTAAATTTCAAATAAGGACGAAACACACGATCATATGACCAAACCCATGAATTACTAAATACATTCTTTATTACTTGGGTCCCATCCAATCCAGTTGTTTCTGTGTCACCCTTTCTAGGACTTTAAGTAAGTTGTAAAAAAGTAGTATAATTTTATTACTTAACGATGATCATAATATAATTTTAACTGATAAAATATCAAAGATAAACGTGTCACATCATATGTTTTAGGCTTTAATATAATTGTATGGTATAGCATCTAAAAGCTTTCTCAGTTTCTGGTTGCGATGTTGTTGTTAATTTTTAATGATTTCCTAAAAGTTTCTATAAATCAGCATACGGCATACACGAAAATAATAATAAAACTAAATAAAGAGTACGCTTCTATTTGGTATCCTTGAACGTGTTACAATGATCAAATAATCAATTAGCTGATAATAGTGGGGTTTTTTTTATTTTTGTAAAGATATGGGGACCCCACTAAGTGGAGACTCCATTGGAATGTTGTAAAATGCTGTCGTCATGCCCGCCCGCCTCAATAATAATAGCTGTGTTTTACTGTTGTAGAATGTATGAGTCATGTCCTTATTATCTCTGAATTCTTAATGGTTTACTTTTGAAAGAGCCAAAAGCAACATTTTCAACCCCTTATCACATCTTTGGCTAGTGTTAAACCTATCTCTCCTTTCTTTTTTTTTCCGCTTAATAGAATATATTCATAAACATAAAAATATAATACAAACAAAAACCCATAGGAAGCGGCTACAATAGCCCATAAGGAGCGGCTACTAAAACCCACACTGGGGTGACACTAACTCACACAGGGGTGACCAACAAGGTAAAATACAAAGACTACTACAAACTAAAGGGAAATAGACTCAACACCGATACTAAATCCCATAAGAAGTGAAACTAAATCCCATAAGAAGGAACACTACAACCCATCCAACAAACACAAAAGCGCTGAGCAAAGAGGATAGAGTTTAGCAAATGAGAGAACGCCTTTGAAGTGGACCGAGAACGAGATTTTCGTTGTTGCCTATAGCCCTGTCAAACGAAAATATCTGCCTCCTATAACACGACTTATCGATGCTGCCTACGCACGACACACGATAATATCCAAGAACCCAAACCTGAGACTTCAACACCCAGCCGGTAGAAACCGCTTCACAGTTTGCAAAACCGACTTCTAAAGATAAGACGCGTAACGCATCCAAAAACTCCACACAGAAAACTCAAGCACAAACTCCACTAAAACGAGGCCTTACCAAACAGATATAACACCAACTACTGAATCGATACACGATCTCTGCAAACTCCACTAAACGAAATTAACAACTCAAAACATCTCAATCACCAACTAAACTCATGGACCATCAATGCTCTTCACAAGGAGCTTTCATTGGTAGCGCGTAATGAAAACGCGTTCTTCACCAAAGAGATGGCAAGCACAACCGTCCAAGTAGCTTCTCCACCGAGACTGTAGCAGATCCACCTCCAAACACTTCCCTTCTCCATCGTTATTCGTCTGAAGAACACCGGGGAACGCTCAGACCATGCATGACTATTCACCCAAGCCGAGAAGGAGGAGCACCGAAGACACGGAAGAAGACGAATCTCTTCCAGAAGCCAGATCTGACACGAGACCGTGACCACCGTCTCCTTCTTCCACCAAAGGAACCCCTCACCGACCTCAACTCTATGATTCTCCAGAACTCCGAGCAGAGGAGCGCCAGATCTAAACCACAGAGGCGCGTGCTCAGAGCACCGAGAAAGGAAACATGGAGGAAGAGGCAAGAGAAGAGGCGAAACAAAAGACAAGCAAAGAAAGAGGAGGGGGGGAGACCGGAAGCGACGAAAAGTCGCCGGCCGCCCAAGCTTATCACCACTCGTTCGTAGTTCACAGGCCGGGTTATCTTACGTTGATTCCACCTATCTCTCCTTTCACTATCTGCATTTATCTCTTATACCATTAATACATTATCTATATCTAATCTATTGCAATTAATCAAACTTCTTAAGAGGACTATTTATTTTACTAGCATAACATATAAAAAAACACATTTATATCTAACATCTATTCTATTAGTTTATATTCTTTTTTTTTTACCTAGTGATGAAAGATTACATTTAAGTTATCTTAGGGTATTTGTCTTTGAAGTTATGTTATGTATTCTTGCACAAAATACCATAATTAGTTAACTTTCGATTTTTACGCATGTATGTAATGATATATTTTTTGCCAACTTTTTGTATGTAGTACTTTTCGTTAAATATCAAATAGGTTGAAAAATATGTTGGATAATGACGTGGAACTTTGACTTGAAAAATCAAAGTTTGGAGTTATAAGAAGCACGAGCATTATAAAAAAAAGTGTTATATATATGAGTTGTTCTATTCCAAATTTCCAACGCCGACCACGCAAGGATACACCACATCAAACACACATACACACAGACTTGTATATAAATCATCCCCTTCTGGCTTTATGAACACAAGCATTTACAGAGCCAATGTTGATAGCTTAACACACACACACACATAAATGCCGAGTTACGTTTCCTTCATTGCGTTGCTCTATATATTTCTTTTATCTGTTTATCCTCAAAGGTCCTTTTGTTAATGCATCGAGACCCTTAACGAAATCCAACAAGGTGGGCTAGACGAGATTGAATACATTTTACTCTTGTTCAAAAACTCGGCCGGAGAACCGATTACTCGACCGAATATACGTGATGCGGAGGTTGAATGTGGGGAAGTGGGCCAAATCGGATGACTTTTACGCTGGGTTGTGTAACAAACGCGTATTACGTAGAAATGAAAATCCGGCCGTGTAATTAATGTATCTGCTAAGCCCAATTTGTTGTTTCTTCCCTAATGATAACTCAACAAAGTAAGCCTTTATGTCCTAGCCCAAAATCCCGAACTGAGTCATCAACCTAATCCTATTTTCTTTTGAACTTAATTTTTTTCTCTCTGTTCTGAAAACATCGTATCTCAGACAATTAGATATTTATTTATAGATTATAAAAATGATATTTATACATAAACATGCATTATACGTACATATGCGATAGTAAACATAAAAATATAAAAAAATTATCTGCAGATTACTCCTCAATCTTTTTTCGCATTTCTAGTTGCTCGCTAGGTCGATATGCACCGCACGTGTAGCGTGTAATAAATTTCTGCGAAAAGCATTTTATACAAACAAACCAGGCATTATTTCTTTTTTTTTGTTTAATCTGGAAATATTTTGGACCGATGTCCAAACTAATTCCTAAAGAGAAATGCAGTCTAAGAATGAATTTTTTTAGTATTCAAATAGGCCGAATCATTAGTCCATATTTGCCTGATCACAAGTCAGGATAATCTGAATGGCAACGGATTTAAACTCAGGTCCTTTAAAAATCATAAAACGTCATGTACCATCTAATCACTAACTCGTGGTTTAAAGGAGGCATTATTCACGGTGGAACAATGATTAATGACTGTCTGCCAAAAGGATTTCGCTTCAACTCCCGCTCCTAGCCCAACCATGCTTTAGGTTCAACACTTTGTTCTAAACTAGATCAAACCATTCCTAAACCATAACGAAGGTCCTATGCATCACATGAATTTTATATATATATATATATATATATATATATATATATCTTTTTTTTGAACTGATGAATTTGTATATTTCACGTATTTGTTTTAACTCTCTATGCTTGGGTTATCTCTTGAACAACCTTTGTATGTTTTCCTTAATTGATTATATTTGTATTTTTGTGTATATATAATATTTAAGCAGTACGTACGATTATGTAGATCATATATGAAAGTAATGAACGTAACAGTTTATATGAAATTATTGTTTAAAGAATCAAACTCGGATTCTGCGAAATCAATTTATGTAAAAGTGTCATGCGAATATAATATGGTTTTAGCTCTTTACCAAAAAATAATATGGTTAGTTATAGTGGGCTTAGAAGAGAAACAACACCATACTAAAGAGATACAAACCCCATCACAACCATGGTTACACAAAAACCTCACTGCCACAGAAAGATTTACTTAAGCACAAAATTGTCTTTTATCAAGTGTAACTGGTGCACTCAACCATGGGTTTTTCTGATCGTTTACGAGTTGTTGTAACCTGCTATTTGTGACTAATCTGCACAAGTAACGATAACATTTGATCTCATAGATTACATTTGTAACCAGCAACGACATGCATACGAACGAAACTAAAGCATTGCCCCCAAACTATTTCACTAATCATCTAGTTAGGTCTTTTTTAATGTTTTTCTCTTTTCTAAAAATACATATCTAATCATTTATAAAAGGAAATCATATGTAATATACGAATTTA